>JAHIAM010014638.1:0-13385 GCA_021605205.1 Aegilops longissima | reverse complement strand
GAGCCTGGGGCCGGTTGGCCACGTGGGCCATTGGTCCTGTTCGTCTGACCTTTTGGTCCCTTGGTGGATGAACTGGGACAAATGGGCTCGGCTCCTGCCCACCACTATTGGTCCCGTTGGTGGTTTGAACGACCAAAGGCTTCCTTTAGTCCCGTTCATGCCACCAACCGGGCTAATGGTGGTGCCTATATATAGCCTCTCAAGAGCAGAGCACACGCCTGCTTTTTCTGGCCGAGGGGAGAGGGCTTGGTGGTGCTCTAGCTCACCTCCTATGCACACAAGGTGTTCGATGGAATGCCCGAGCTACACTACTTAAGGTTTCTCCTCCAAGCTCGACCACCAAGCTCCATTTTCCTCAATATTTATCTAGCTTTAGCGGTCCTTCACGCCTGGCCCCTGCCTTCATCGCCACGATCACCCGCCGATCTCATCGCCGGCACCACCGGTGAGCCTCTTGTTCTTATCTTCTTTCCGAAAGAAAAATATTCTTACTTGTATGTTTAGATAGATACTTGTATTATTTTCTTACTTTTATTATTGCATCTTATATAATGCGATGGTTTTGGTATCCGCTCCGCGGCCCTCGCCCTGCTCTATGATTCGGATGTGGTATATATTATCTTTTCATAACTATTGGTCCATTTATTGTTTATGAAAATTATGCCACCAACATGACATAGATTTTATTTATCTAGGAGGTTGTTGAACCGAAATTCCAACCACCCTATTGTCGAGAGGTTAAATTTAGTTGAAGAAGAAAACAATTTCTTGAAGGAAAAATAAAAAACTTGAGGAGGAGAAGATGATATTGGAGTTGCATGTTGCGGATGTCGCCGATGATCACAAGATCAAGATGGATGCAATGCTCTTGAAGATTAGAAAGATTAGAAAATATGCCATTCATACCGAGGCTTGGTATCATTATGCCGTTGGATCAGTTGTTACCTTGGTTGCGATTATGATCGCATTTGTTTCGCATTGAAATGTTTTACATAGTTTCAATGTATGGTTTAATTAATTTAGATGCTCGCAGAGCTTTATGTTGTTAGATGAGAACTATGTATGTACTTTGGTTTTATGTGATGATGAACTTCTATTAATTTGGTCACTTAATTATCTATTCATGATGTTCTCAGAATGATTTTTGACACACTTAATTATATATAATGCACGAGATGAACCGCAATGGATGTACGGTGATGCATACACCTCCGAGTACACTAAGGGCGGCATGATTTTCTCAAGTGGCTGAGGCAAACAAGGAATGGTTTTATGTGTTGTCCATGCCCTATATGTGGGAATACAAGTCTTACTCGACCGGAAAATCCTTCACACCCACCTACTTTACAAGGGTTTCATGCCACACTATAATGTTTGGACGAGGCACGGAGAAATTGGGGTTATGATGGAAGACGGTGAAGAAGAAGAGTACGATGACAACTATGTGCCCCCTGAATACGGTGATGCTACTGAACATCAAGAGGAAACAAACGATGTGCACGATGGTGCTGCAACGGGCGAAGCTGCTGAAGATCAAGAGGAACCAGACGATGTGCCTGATGACGATGATCTCCGTCGGGTCATTGTCGATGCAAGGACGCAATGCGAAAGTCAAAAGGAGAAGCTGAAGTTCGATCGCATGTTAGAGGATCACAAAAAAGGGTTGTACCCCAATTGCGAAGATGGCAACACAAAGCTCGGTACCGCATCGAATTGCTGCAATGGAAGGCGAGAATGCGTGCTCGATAAAGGATTTGAGAAGCTACGAAAATAATGAAGAAGAAGCTTCCAAAGGATAACGAATTGCCCGACAAAGACATACGCAGCAAAGAAGGTCGATGCCCTCTAGGATTGGAGGTGGAAAAGATACATGCATGCCCTAATGATCTGATCCTCTATCGCGTGCATACAAGGATCTGAACGCATGCCCGGTATGCGGTGCATTGCGGTATAAGATCGACGAATGAAGGAAATATGCCCTAGAGGCAATAATAAAGTTATTATTTATTTCTTATATCATGATAAATGTTTATTATTCATGCTAGAATTGTATTAACCGGAAACATAATACATGTGTGAATATATAGACAAACAAGATGTCACTAGTATGCCTCTATTTGACTAGCTTGTTAATCAAAGATGGTTATGTTTCCTAACCATGAACAAGGAGTTGTTATTTGATTAACAAGGTCACATCATTAGTTGAATGATCTGATTGACATGACCCATTCCGTTAGCTTAACACTTGATCGCTTAGTATGTTAATGCTTTCTTCATGACCCATACATGTTCCTATAACTATGAGATTATGCAACTCCTGCTTACCGGAGGAACACTTTGGTACTACCAAACGCCACAACGAATCGGGTGATTATAAAGGAGTACTACAGGTGTCTCCAAAGGTACTTGTTGGGTTGGCGATTTCGAGATTAGGTTTTGTCACTCCGATTGTCTGGAGAGGTATTCTAGGCCTTCTCGGTAATACACATCACATAAAGCCTTGTAAGCATTGCAACTAAAGAGTTAGTTGTGAGATGATGTATTACGGAACGAGTAAAGAGACTTTCCGTAACGAGATTAAACTAGGTATTGATACCGACGATCGAATCTCGGAAAGTAACATACCGATGACAAAGGGAACAACGATGTTGTTATGCGGTTTGACCGATAAAGATCTTCAGAGAATATGTAGGAACCAATATGAGCATCCAGGTTCCGCTATTGGTTATTGACCGAGAATAGTTCTAGGTCATGTCTACATAGTTCTCGAACCGTAGGGTCCGCACGCTTAAGGTTTCAATGACTGCTATTATGAGTTTATGTATTTTGATGTACCAAGGAGTTCGAGTCCCGGATGTGATCACGGACATGACGAGGAGTCTCAAATGGTCGAGACATAAAGATTGATATATTGATGGTTATATTCGACACCGGAAAGGTTCCGAAGTTTCCGGAGAAAACCGGAGTGCCGAGGGGTTACCGAACCCCCGGGAAGTTATGGGCCTTATTGGGCCAAGAGGGAGAGAGAGGGCTGCACCAGAGGTGGTGCGCCCCTCCATGGGGAGTCCGACTGACTAGGAGGGGGGCGAGCCCCTTTCCCTCTCCCTCTCCCTCTTTCCTTCCCCTTCCTCTTCCTAGTAGGACTAGGAAAGGGAGTCCTACTCCTACTAGGAGGAGGACTCCCTCCCTTGGTGCGCCCCTAAGGCTGGCCGCCCTCCCCTTGCTCCTTTATATACGGGGCAGGGGGCACCCTAGAGACACAAGTTGATCTACGGATCGCCTTAGCTGCAGCGGTGCCCCTCCACCATATTCCACCTCGGTCATATTGTAGCGGTGCTTAGGCGGCCCGCGACGGTAGAACATCAAGATCGCCACCACGCCGTCAGGTCGACGGAACTCCTTCCCCGACGCTTTGCTGGATCGAGCTCGGGATCGCCATCGAGCTGAACGTGTGCCAAGAACTCGGAGGTGCCGGAGTAACGGTGCTTGGATCGGTCGGATCGTGAAGACGACGACTACATCAACCGCTAATATAACGCCTCGCTTTCGGTTCACGAGGGTACGTGGACGACACTCTCCTCTCGCTGCTATGCCATCACCATGGTCTTGCGTGATCGTGAGGAAAATTTTTGAAATTACTACGCTTCCCAACAAAGGGCATCGAGCCTGGTTTTATGCGCTGATGTCATATGCACGAGTAGAACACAAGTGAGTTGTGGGCGATACAAGTCATACTACCTACCAGATGTCATACTTTGGTTCAGCGGTATTGTGAGATGAAGCGCCCGGACCGACATTACGCCAGACGCTTACGCGAGACTGGTTTCACCGCCGTGAGCACTCGCTGCTTAAAGGTGACCGGGGGTGTCTGCTCTCTCACTTTAGTTGAACTGAAAAGCATACGCCCGTCCTTGAGAAGGTTAAACGGAGTCTATTTGACGAAGTATCGCTGTGGTTTTGATGCGAGGTAAGAACGGTTCTTGCTCAGCCCGTAGCAGCCACGTAAAACTTGCAACAACAAAGTAGAGGACGCCTAACTTGTTTTTGCAGGGCATGTTGTGATGTGATATGGTCAAGACGTGATGCTATATTTTATTGTATGAGATGATCATGTTTTGTAACCGAAGTTATCGGCAATCGGCAGAGCCATATGGTTGTCGCTTATTGTATGAAATGCAACGCCATGTAATTGCTTTACTTTATCACTAAGCGGTAGCGATAGTCGAGAAGCAATAGTTGGTGAGACGACAACGATGCTACGATGGAGATCAAGGTGTCGCGCCGGTGACGATGGTGATCATGACGGTGCTTCGAGATGGAGATCACAAGCACAAGATGATGATGGCCATATCATATCACTTATATTGATTGCATGTGATGTTTATCCTTTATGCATCTTATCTTGCTTTGATTGACGGTAGCATTATAAGATGATCTCTCACTAAAATTATCAAGTAGTGTTCTCCCGAGTATGCACTGCTGCCAAAGTTCGTCGTGCCTGCACACCACGTGATGATCGGGTGTGATAAGCTCTACGTCCATCTACAACGGGTGCAAGCCAGTTTTGCACACGCGAATACTCAAAGTTATACTTGACGAGCCTAGCATATGCAGATATGGCCTCGAACACGGAGACCGAAAGGTCGAACGTGAATCATATAGTAGATATGATCAACATAAGATGTTCACCATTGAAAACTACTCCATCTCACGTGATGATCGGTTATGGTTTAGTTGATTTGGATCACGGATCACTTAGATGACTAGAGAGATGTCTGCCTAAGTGGGAGTTCTTAAGTAATATGATTAATTGAACTTTAATTTATCATGAACTTAGTCCCGTAGTATTTTGCAAATTATGTTGTAGATCAATAGCTCGCGTTGTTGCTTCCCTATGTTTTCATATGTGTTCCTAGAGAAAATTGTATTGAAAGATGTTAGTAGCAATGATGGATTGGATCCGTGATCCGAGGTTTATCCTCATTGCTGCGCAGAAGAATTATGTCCTTAATGCACCGCTAGGTGATGACCTATTGCGTAGCAGATGCGCACGTTATGAACGCTATTAGCTCAATATGATGACTACTTGATAGTTTAGTGCACCATGCTTAACGGCTTAGAATCGACTTCAAAGACGTTTTGAACGCCATGGACCATATGAGATGTTCCAGAATTGAAGTTAATATTTCAAGCAAATACCCGAGTTGAGAGATATGAAGTCTCCAACAAGTTCTATAGCTAAAAGATGGAGGAGAATCGCCAACTAGTGAGCATGTGCTCAGATTGTCCGAGTACTTCAATCGCTTGAATCAAGTGGGAGTTAATCTTCCAGATAAGATAGTGATTGATGAATTTTTAGTCACCATCACTAAGTTACTAGAACTTCGTGATGAACTATAGTATGCAAGGGATGACGAAAACAATTCCCAAGCTCTTCGCGATGCTAAAATCGCGAAGGTAGAAATCAAGAAAACATCAAGTGTTGATGGTTGACAAGACCACTAGTCTCAAGGAAAAGGGCAAAGGGAAGAAGGGGAACTTCAAGAAGAACGGCAAGCAAGTTGTTGCTCGAGTGAAGAAGCCCAAGTCTAGAATCTAAGCCCGAGACTAAGTGCTTTTGCTACAATGGAACTGGTCACCGAAGCGAACTACCCCAAGTATTTGGTGGATAAGAAGGATGGCAAAGTGAACAAAGGTATATTTGATATACAAATTATTGATGTGTATTTTACTAGTGTTCGTAGTAACCCTCAAGTATTTGATACTGGTTCGTTGCTAAGAGTAGTAACTCAAACAGGAGTTGCGAATAAACAGAGACTAGTTGAAGGGAAGTGACGATGAGTGTTGGAAGTAGTTCCAAGATTGATATGATCATCATCGCACACCCCTATACTTTCGGATTAGTGTGGAACCTAAATAAGTGTTATTTGGTGTTGAGCATAAATATGATTTGATCATGTTTATTGCAATACGGTTATTCATTTAAGTAAGAGAATAAATTGTTGTTCGCTTACATGAATAAAACCTTATATGGTTACACACCCAATGAAAATGGTTCATTGGATCTCGATCATAGTGATACACATATTCATAATATTGAAACCAAAAGATGCAAAGTTAATAATGATAGTGCAACTTATTTGTGGCACCGCCGCTTAGGTCATATTGGTGTAAAGCGATGAAGAAAACTCCATGCCGATGGACTTTTGGAATCACTTGATTATGAATCATTTGATGCTTATGTAACCGCGCCTTTTGGGCAAGATGACTAAAACTCCGCTTCTCCGAACAATGGAACAAGCTACCGACTTATTGGAAATAATACATACCGATGTATGCGATCCAATGAGTGTTGATGCTCGTGGCAAGTATCGTTATTTTCTCGACCTTCACAAGATGATTTGAGCAGATATGGGTATATCTACTTGATGAAACATAAGTCTGAAATAGTTGAAAGGTTCAAAGAATTTCAGAGTGAAGTGGAAAATCATCGTAACAAGAAAATAAAGTTTCGCGATCTGATCGTGGAGATGAATATTTGAGTTACGAGTTTGGTCTTCAATGAAAACAATGTGGAATAGTTTCACAGCTCACGCCACCGAACACCACAACGTTATGGTGTGTCCGAACGTCAGAATCAGCATTTTATTATGATATGGTGCGATCTATGATGTATCTTACCGATTTACCACTATCGCTTTGGGGTTATGCATTAAAGACAGCTGCATTCACGCTTAATAGGGCACCATCTAAACCGCTGAGATGACACCGTATGAACTATGGTTTAGCAAAGAAACCTAAGTCTGTCGCTTTCTTAAAGTTTGAGTTGTGATGCTTATGTGAAAAGTTTTCACCGATAAGCTCGAACCCAAATCGAGAAATGCGCCTTCATAGAATACCCAAAGGTAACTATTGGGTACACCTTCTATCACAGATCCAAAAGCAAGATATTTGTTGTTAAGATGGATCCTTTCTAGAGAAGAAGTTTCTCTCGAAAGAAGTGAGGGGAGGAAAGTAGAACTTGATGAGGTAATTGTACCTTCTCCCTTATTGGAAAGTAGTTCATCACGTAAATCAGTTCCAAAGGATTCCTACACCAATTAGTGAGGAAGTTAATGATGATGATCATGAAACTTCAGATCAAGTTGTTACCAAACCTCGTGAGGTCTTCCAGAGTAAGATCCGCACTCAGAGTGGTACGGTAATCCTATTCTACAAGTCATGTTACTAGACCATGATGAACCTACGAACTATGAGGAAGCGATGATGAGCCCAGATTCCGCAAATGGTTTGAGACCATGAAATCTGAGATGGGATCCATGTATGAGAACAAAGTATGGATTTTGGTTGACTTGCTCGATGATCGGCAAGCCATTGAGAATAAATGGATCTTCAAGAGGAAGACGGACACCGATAGTAGTGTTACTATCACAAAGCTCGACTTGTCGCAAAAGGGTTTTGACAAGTTCAAGATGTTGACTACAATGAGATTTTCTCAATTGTAGCGATGCTTAAGTCTGTCTCAATCATGTTAGCAATTGCCACATTTTATGAAATCTGCAAATGGATGTCAAAACTACATTCTTTAATGGATTTATTAAAGAAGAGTTGTATATGATGCAACCGAAGGTTTTGTCAATCCTAAAGGAGCTAACAAATGTGCAAGCTCCAATGATCCATCTATGGACCGTGCAAGCATCTCGAGTTGGAATAAATGCTTTGATAGTGTGATCAAAGATATGGTTTTATATGCACTTTTGGAGAAGCCTCAGATTTACAAGAAAGTGAGTGGGAGCACTACAAGATTTCCGATAAGTATATGTGAATGACATATTGTTGATCGAAATAATGAAGAATTATTCTCGCAAAGCATAAAGGAGTGTTTGAAAGGAGTTTTTCAAAGAAAGACCTCGTGAAGTTGCTATATATTGAGCATCAAGATCTATAGAGATAGATCAAGACGCTTGATAAAGTTTTTCAATGAATACATACCTTGACAAGATTTTGAAGTAGTTCAAAATGAAACAGTAAAAGAAAGAGTTCTTGCCTGTGTTACAAGGTGTGAGATTGAGTAAGACTCAAAACCCACCACGGCAGAAGATAGAAAGAGAATGAAAGTCATTCCTATGCATCAGCCATAGGTTCTATAAAGTATGTCATGTCAGTGTACTGATCTATTGCATACCCTACCACTAAGATTGGCAAGGAGTGCAATAGAGATCTAGGAGTAGATCGATGGACAATGTCAAAATTATCCTTAGTAGAATAAGGATATATTTCTCGATTATGGAAGTGATAAAAGGTTCGCCGTAAAGGGTTACGCCGATGCAAGTTTTGGCACTAATCTAGATGACTCTAAATCTCGGTCTAGATACATATTGAAAGTGGGAGCAATTAGCTATAGTAGCTCCGCAAGTAACATTGTTGACATATAGATTTGTAAAATACATACGGATCTGAATGTGGCGCAATCTGCTGACTAAACTTCTCTCACAAGCAAAACATGATCACACCTTAGTACTCTTTGGGTGTTAATCACATAGCGATGTGAACTAGATTAATGAATCTAGTAAACCCTTTGGGTCTTGGTCACATGGCGATGTGAATTATGGGTGTTAATCACATGATGATGTGAACTATCGATGTTAATCACATGGTGATGTGATCTAGATTATTGACTCTAGTGCAAGTGGGAGATCAAGGAAATATGCCCTAGAGGCAATAATAAAGTTATTATTTATTTCTTATATCATGATAAATGTTTATTATTCATGCTAGAATTGTATTAACCGAAACATAATACATGTGTGAATATATAGACAAACAAGATGTCACTAGTATGCCTCTATTTGACTAGCTTGTTAATCAAAGATGGTTATGTTTCCTAACCATGAACAAGGAGTTGTTATTTGATTAACAAGGTCACATCATTAGTTGAATGATCTGATTGACATGACCCATTCCGTTAGCTTAACACTTGATCGCTTAGTATGTTAATGCTTTCTTCATGACCCATACATGTTCCTATAACTATGAGATTATGCAACTCCTGCTTACCGGAGGAACACTTTGGTACTACCAAACGTCACAACGAATCGGGTGATTATAAAGGAGTACTACAGTGTCTCCAAAGGTACTTGTTGGGTTGGCGATTTCGAGATTAGGTTTTGTCACTCCGATTGCTCGGAGAGGTATTCTAGGCCTTCTCGGTAATACACATCACATAAAGCCTTGCAAGCATTGCAACTAAAGAGTTAGTTGTGAGATGATGTATTACGGAACGAGTAAAGAGACTTTCCGAACGAGATTAAACTAGGTATTGATACCGACGATCGAATCTCGGAAAGTAACATACCGATGACAAAGGGAACAACGATGTTGTTATGCGGTTTGACCGATAAAGATCTTCAGAGAATATGTAGGAACCAATATGAGCATCCAGGTTCCGCTATTGGTTATTGACCGAGAATAGTTCTAGGTCATGTCTACATAGTTCTCGAACCGTAGGGTCCGCACGCTTAAGGTTTCAATGACTGCTATTATGAGTTTATGTATTTTGATGTACCAAGGAGTTCGAGTCCCGGATGTGATCACGACATGACGAGGAGTCTCAAATGGTCGAGACATAAAGATTGATATATTGGATGGTTATATTCGACACCGAAAGGTTCCGAAGTTTCCGGAGAAAACCGGAGTGCCGAGGGGTTACCGAACCCCCGGGAAGTTATGGGCCTTATTGGGCCAAGAGGGAGAGAGAGGGCTGCACCAAGAGGTGGTGCGCCTCCATGGGGAGTCCGACTGACTAGGAGGGGGCGCAGCCCCTTTCCTCTCTCCTCTCCTCTCTTCCTTCCCCTTCCTCTTCCTAGTAGGATTAGGAAAGGGAGTCCTACTCCTACTAGGAGGAGGACTCCTCCCTTGGTGCGCCCCAAGGCTGGCCGGCCCTCCCCTTGCTCCTTTATATACGGGGGGGGGGCACCCTAGAGACACAAGTTGATCTACGGATCGCCTTAGCTGCAGCGGTGCCCCTCCACCATATTCCACCTCGGTCATATTGTAGCGGTGCTTAGGCGAAGCCCCGCGACGGTAGAACATCAAGATCGCCACCACGCCGTCAGGTCGACGGAACTCCTTCCCCGACGCTTTGCGGATCGGAGCTCGGGATCGCCATCGAGCTGAACGTGTGCCAAGAACTCGGAGGTGCCGAGTAACGGTGCTTGGATCGGTCGGATCGTGAAGACGACGACTACATCAACCGCAAGTAATATAACGCCTCGCTTTCGGTTCACGAGGGTACGTGGACGACACTCTCCCTCTCGCTGCTATGCCATCACCATGGTCTTGCGTGATCGTGAGGAAAATTTTTGAAATTACTACGCTTCCCAACAAAGGGTCCCGGCGGACTAGCTGTTCGAATGACGCCGACAATCACGCACCCATGTGGAAGAAGAAATCTACATTTTGGGACCATACCCACGGAAAGACCTAGAGGTCCGCCTTCGATCGACGTGATGCACGGATCGAAGAACCTTTGCGTGAACCTGCTAGGCTTCTTGGGCGTATGGGAAGACAAAAGATACACCTAAGGCACGGAGGACCTGCAACGCTTGACAAAAAAGAGGGCATGCCTCTCAAGCAAGATGAAGGCCCCGCCAGCCACGCCTTATGAAAGAAGAGAAAGAAATCTTCTTTGAATGCCTGCTCAAGATGAAGGTCCCGACTGGCTTCTCGCAAATATAAAGGGAATAATAAATATGCCGAGAAAAGTTCCGAACCTAAAGTCTCATGACTGCCACATGATTATGACGCAATCTGCTTCCGGTTGCATTGAGGGGGCTTCACCGAAACGTCCGATTAGCCATTGTGATGCTATGCATTCCTCAATGCAATATCTCGAAGGTGATTGATCCAGAAATCGCACTCAACGCTAAGGAGTGATGTGGCGAATGTCTTGATAGTTTGAGCTGGTGTTCCCACCATCCTTCTTCAATATCATGACGCACGCCCTAGTTCATCTAGTCGACGAGATTGTCATTCGGGGCCCGATTTCTACACAATATGTACCCCTTTGAGAGGTTCATGGAGTCCTAAAGAAATATGTTCAAACCGCTTAGGCCGAAGGAAGCATCTCCATGGGCCATCAAACAGAGGATGTCATCGGGTTTTGTGTTGACTTCATTCCTGGCCTTAAGAAGATAGGTCTCCCTAAATCGCGGTATGAGGGGAGACCGACCGAAAAGGCACGCTTGAAGGGACTCAATATGCAGGGACGGATATTCTTGGTCTCAAGCACACGCATGCTCTATAGAACTCTACCTTGGTGACCCTCGATGTCGATGATCACAAGAACAGTCGCTCTCCAAACACCCGAGCAAAGGCGACGATCGGATTACATGTGAACACATCAGACTTTCAGCAGTTGGTTGGAAACACGCCCTCGAGGTGACAACACTGTTTGTGATGAGCTGTACTTGTTGTCCAGAGACCATCTTTGACTGTAATGATTTGGAAAGGATACAGATAAATGGGAATACATTTTACACGATTGACCAAGATCAAAAGAGCACCAACTAAAACAGCGGTGTCCGCTTTGATGCAGCAACCGATGTGGAAAGGACACATATTATGGTTACATGTAGACATATGGGAACTTGACTACGGAGTAGATTTTAAGGTCCCTTTGTTTAAGTGCAAGTGAGTCAATCTGTCAGAGGCGGGTGAAGGAAATATGCCCTAGAGGCAATAATAAAGTTATTATTTATTTCCTCATATCATGATAAATGTTTATTATTCATGCTAGAATTGTATTAACCAAAACATGATACATGTGTGAATACATAGACAAACATATAGTCACTAGTATGCCTCTACTTGACTAGCTCATTAATCAAAGATGGTTATGTTTCCAACCATAGACATGTGTTGTTATTTGATTAATGGGATCACATCATTAGGAGAATGATGTGATTGACATGACCCATTCGTTAGCCTAGCACTTGATCGCTTAGTATATTGCTATTGCTTTCTTCATGACTTATACATGTTCCGTAACTATGAGATTATGCAACCCTGCCACGGAGGAACACTTTGGGTGCTACAAACGCACAACATAACTGGGTGATTATAAAGGAGTACTACAGGTGTCTCCAAAGGTACATGTTGGGTTGGCGATTTCGAGATTAGGTTTTGTCACTCCGATTGTCTGAGAGGTATCTCTGGCCTTCTCGGTAATACACATCACATAAGCCTTGCAAGCATTGCAACTAATAAGTTGGTTAAGTAGATGATGTATTACGGAACGAGTAAAAGAGACTTGCCGGTAACGATATTGAACTAGGTATTGATAACGACGATCGAATCTCGCAAGTAACATACCGATGACAAAAGGGAACAACGATGTCTTATGCGGTTTGACCGATAAAGATCTTCAGAGAATATGTAGGAACCAATATGGGCATCCAGGTTCCGCTATTGGTTATTGACCGAGAATAGTTCTAGGTCATGTCTACATAGTTCTCGAACCCGTAGGGTCCGCACGCTTAACGCTACGATGACAGATTTATTATGAGTTTATAAGTTTTGATGTACCAAGTTTGTTCGAGTCCCGGATGTGATCACAGACATGACGAGGAGTCTCAAATGGTTGAGACATAAAGATTTATATATTGGAAGCCTATATTTGATATCGGAATGGTTCCGTGAAATCGGATTTTACCGAACACCGGGGTTACTGAACCTCCCGGGGATAATAGGCCTTAGTGGGCCATGAGGGAGAAGAGGAGGCGCCAGAGAGGCCGCTGCCCTCCCCTAGTCCGAATAGGACAGGAGAGGGGCGCGCTCTTCCTTCTTTCCCTCCCCCTTCCTTCTCCAACAAGGCAGAGGGGAGTCCTATCCCGTGGGAGTAGGACTCCTCCAGCGCACTTTGGGGCCGGCCGCACCTCCCTCCCTCCTTATATACGGGGCAGGGGAGCACCCAGACACACAAGTTGATCTACGGATCGCCTTAGCTGCGGCGGTGCCCCTCCACCATATTCCACCTCGGTCATATCGTCATGAGTTTAGGCGAAGCCTCGCGCCGTAGAGCATCATCATCGCTACCACGCCATCGCGGCCGACGGAACTCATCCCCGACGCTTTGCTGGATCGGAGCCCGGGATCGCCATTGAGCTGAACGTGCTGAACTCGAGGTGCCGTGACGCTCGTACTTGATCGGTCGGATCGTGAAGACGACGACTACATCAACTGCTCATAACGCCTGCTTTACTCTACGAGGGTACGTGGACAATACTTTCCTCTCGCTATGCCATCACCATGATCTTGCGGTGTGTAGGATTTTTTTGAAATTACTACGCTCCCCAACAGGGCATTAGAGCCTGGTTTTATGCTTT
>JAHIAM010014637.1:0-10811 GCA_021605205.1 Aegilops longissima | reverse complement strand
AGAAATTGCATGCAAGATTGCAAAGGTGTCAAAATTCCTATGCCCACAAATGGCCATCTATGCAATCGATGAAAATGGTATTGACTTCATCACAAGGTATACCGCCCATGATTGGTTCTTTATTGTACTTATGTGCATCTAGGCCAGATATAATGCTTAGTGTTTGCATGTGCCCGATTTCAAGCTACACAAGGAATCACACCATAAGGTCTGTGAAGCATATTCTTCGATATCTAGCTCACACACCAACACTAGGATTATGGTACCCCAAGGGCTCTACTTTTGATCTCATTGATATTCTCGACTGACTATGCTGGTGATCGTGGATCGCAAGTCAACATCTGGTACTTGTCATTTCTGACGATCTTTGGTCCGTTGGTCCTCAAGAAACAGTAACTGTATCACCGTCCATCGCGAAGCTGAATACATTGCTGCTGGCTCGTGTTGTGCTCAATTACTATGGATGAAGCAAACCTCAAGGACTATGGCATCAACGTGAAGAATGTGCCTCTCATCGTGACAATGAGAGTGCCATCAAGATTGCTCACAACCCAGCTTCAGCACTCAAGACAAAGCACATTCAAATTCGCCATCATTTTCTTCGTGATCATGTGTTGAAGGGCTACATCTCCATCGAAAGCACGTGAAGATCAAGAACAGCTAGCTGATATCTTCACTAAGCCCTTGGATGAGAAGAGATTTAGCAAGTTGCGTGTGAGCTAAATATCTTAGAATCTTCGAACGTTTTGAAAAGGACACACATCCTAACACTTATGCAAAATTGATGACTTAGATGTGCAACACATGAAGAAACGCTTTTTCAATCAATGAAGAATAACACTCTAAATGTGAAGAAATTAATGAAGAATTTGATTCTCGTAACCCTACGACAATTGTACGCCGTGTCTGAAATCATCATTCTTATACGTGGGTCACGCCACCACCAAAGTTGAAAATCTTCAATTTGAGTTTTTCTCGTTTTGAAATTCTTCAGCTTTTTCAAATTCTTCAACTTTGCAAATTCTTCACTGCTTCCGTCTGCCTTTCTTCATTGGCTATATATATATATATGGATTTATGTCCTCTACAAGATTCACTTATGGCTATTTCTTCAAGTCGCTCGCTAAGTGAATGTGATCGACCTTCCCTCTATGCTATACTCAACCCAATCCATTCACAAATTCTTCATGTGCGTTTACTTTGAAACTCGCTCAAATTCTTCATCGTGTCCTTGATACTGAAGAAATTGCAACGGAACTTTTAAAACGAATCTTATCCAAACTTCGCTTTTACCTTAAACCGCTCCGCATCCCACGATGCATTATTATATCCACCCACGATCGCACACGATCTCCACTACACAAGACGGGTGACACATGTCGTGAGAAGGAAGCGGTCAGGCACGTCGTCCTAAATCTTCGACGATCCGCTTTCACCGTGGCTATAAATACCTCTCTCCTTCCTCACTCTTTACTTCGCCGACCTCTCTCCCGCCGAGCTCCTCAAAACCCTAGCGCCGCCGCTTACTCCATCGTCAGCGGTGAGGAAAGCTTCACCGCTTGACCTCTTCGCCGACGATTGCACCGACTCGTGGAAAATCTTCACTCCGCCATCGCCAGTAGCTGATTTCTCTCGCCAAGTTAGGGCGAAGAAGATCTGAACGATTTAACTTCCTAACTGTTCATCTCGTTCCGTCGTGTTCTTCACTTCGTAAATTAAAAGTTACTTTTACTTACTCGATTTGATTCTCAAATTTTCTTCAAATTCTTCAAAGGTGTTTATTCTTCAAATCTTCACACATATGAACACCTCAAATCTCTTGATTCGCTTTCTAGCAATGATTTTCTTCAAGATTCCTCAATTGTGTGGATCTTCGATCTATACAACTCGAACCTAAGACAAAGAACGCTTATTGAAATTCTTCAAGGCTCATTTCAAAATCTCAAATCTTGTTCTTTTGAAAAACCTCTCGGAGAACGATATGACCTCTCTAAATTCCTCGACCTATACTGCTCACAGTACAAATGTCCTCACTAACCTTTAGGTTCTCATCAACTTAACTCATTTGCAGCGCTCGGGTGTAAACTGCACACTTCTTCAGAGAACTCAATTGTTCAATTTCTCAATCAAGAAAATGGCAGATGGCAAGAAGCCAGCAGTAAGGGAGGAAAGAAACCTCGAGGTCATGACAGATTCAAATCTCCGAGGAAATATATGCCGACTCATCTAGACACCGGGATGAGGAAAGTAAAATCAACGCAAGGTGCGATACGTAAGATTGAACGGAGATGGGCACGGGAATGGAAGGTTATACCGATATGTAAATAATCAAAGTACATGAAGAAATTTGCGTAAATCCTCCATGCCCAAGAGCCTTTGGCACCAGTGCCAAATAGTTGATCCCACTAGAAGGCCAAACGCGTGAGGACTTTCCCGATGAATGTGCTAAACGCCAAGCAAAGTTGGTTAAGCGCGCGGAAGCGTGAAGAAATTCAATGAGGATTCTACCATTGCCGCTTAATCGAGGTCTCGTCAAACCAAGGAAATCGATGCAAAAGAAGTCCCATAATAAGCCAAGTGTTTCATCATCCGCGCTCTCACGCCAAGTCTATCAGCATCCTTATGTGCAAATTCTCAAGAAAGAAATTCTCACACCTGCCATCGCTCCATCAAAGTCCTCAATCGTCCGTCTAAAACCTTCTGCCTGTGGCATCTAGCTACTTGTCAAAGGACCTGGTTTTTCAATTGCCTCTGTGCATCTTCTGCAAATTCTCACCTGTTCTCAATTCTTCATCCTGCCCGACTCGCTAAAGACAAAAGCAATAATGGACATGGTCTCTGCCCAGTCCAAGGAAGAAACAGCTTATAGTCCACGTGCATTCCGATGATGAGGCATCCGATGAAGAACTTGAAGAAATCATCGAGATCGCCAAGTTAGAGTCATAAGAGTCAAGGGAACATCTGTACACCGCTTTTGGACTCAAGAAAGTCCTCGATTTCATCGACCGCACAATGATCCCAATAATTTCTCACTTCGATCTTCCTTTGACACCTGGTCAAAGTCATATGATGACTCACTTCATCGCCAAGAAAAATGGAAGTTCGAGAAGGCGAAGGAAATCAAGAAGGCTCAATACAGGAAGGAGAGGTTCCTCAAGAAAATGTTGTCAAGATGACACCGAGGAACTCCTTCAAATCCAAACTGAAATTCAGAACCTCAAGAAGGACTTTGACACATACTATGCTGATTGGCAAGTGCAGTCAAGACCAGATTCGCCGATCCGACGACGAAGTTCACAAGTGCTAAAGCACTCCGGTAACATGAAATCCTCAGTCTGAAGCCACTCGCCACCCTAATGAAGAAAATGCCAAGAACGCTCAAGCTCAAATCATGAAGAAAATCCTGATTCTGTGCCGGATGAAGAAATTCCAACCGCTGAAGAAACATGCTGTGGCAATCGCATACTGGTGCTCAAGAAATTGCCGTCAAGTAATCGTGATCATCAGACCGCTTGAAATTGCTCCAAGAAACTGCACCAAATTCCTCAGCTCCTCCTCGCGCCTAACTCCACCTCCAATTCTTCCATCGGCTTCGATGTGAAGAAAACCAAGGCTGGAACGAGTCATTGAAGAAAAGAAAAGCATCATAAGGCTGATTCTTCGCCAAGAAATGAAGCCAATGACCAGCTCGTTGAAAACTCAATTGATGCTATTCCACTTCTCCATACCATCAAAGGAAGTAGTTCCTTTGGAGAAGAATATGTGGTGCCAACCGGATCTCGATGAAGAACATCAATCTCCGCTTCATTGAGAAAATTGATGAAGAAATTGAAGTGGAAGCAATCCTTCAACCCTAGCCATTCCTCATCTTACCATGAAATTCCTCAAGTTGGTACCGAGGAAATTGAAAATGAAGATGTGGATATTGGATGCACCACTCCAAAGAATCAATGATGACTTTTGGGAAAGTCAGCATCCCAATACTCCGCCTTCACCCCGCTTCAACAAGTTCCTCACCACCGCATGCATCGTCTCAGATAGACTCAAGAAAATCAACCCACGAAGTTCGCGGCATGAAGAAATTCCAGCCACTAGTGCCGATGAAATTCGCTGTCGCTGAAAATCCTCAGATCGCATGTTGAGGACCAAGAAATTCTCAAGTCAAGAACCTGAACTTACTGGATTCCGAGGTGGTGATGCAACTGACCGACACCCTCTCTCCAAAATGTAAGAATCTGCTTCAACCAAAACAAAAGTTCAAGGCTCAAGATTTTTTTGCTGAGCACGTGTTCTTCAATGAATATAATCCCTATGATTCTCGCTTTCTGATTAGGAAGAGGCGCCTCGACCGCTACCAAGCCAACTTCTATTCCTGCTGCTTTTCAACAAGGACAAAATCTTCGATCATGCTCATATTCCTCATGTGGATATGGAGTCGCTGCCAGCTTTGAGCCCGGCCCCGTTGTTCTTCACGATGCAGTGTCTTCTAAACTTTTGCACCGATATTTGTGATTGGAATGAAGAGCTAATTCTTCGGGCCTATGCAACCCTTCACATCACCGGAGACGCTGAAGATGTGACTTCATGGGTCTTGGATTGATGACCGAAAACTCCACTACTAAGCAACAAAGAAGTGAATTGCTTCGTGCTCCTCCCACTCTCCTCCTCCAATTGATGGTGCACGCTGATCTATGAAGAAAAGGAACTTTCAAATCACTATATGCAAGTGCCTGATGAAGCCTTTGAAACCAAGGCAAGCTCCATGGACCAAATTCCTCGTCAAGGAATTATTATATGTGCCTTAATAGTCTATCGAATTTTGACGAAGACTATGAGTCCTATCAAGGCCACGACTGAATGATGAAGAGGTCGCTGGCATCATGAAGAATATGCTGTTCAACATCATCCATGTATGCTCCCTGCCAATTTCCATGATTTCTTCATGAGGACTCGCTAACATTGCCATGTCACCTTTTGAGTCAAGCCTTATGCACCTTGGATTATGAGATTCATCAGTCAAGATCTTCACCGAATTACAAGGTCGACACTTTGAACCACCGCGAGCTACCTGCCTCGATTGAAGTCCTCAAACGCCAATTGCCTCACCGATGAAAAGGGAAAGGCTACATCGCCAGGATAGATGAAGGCATTCGCCCATTGGATGGACAGCTTGCAAAGCAGATCCTACTCCACCAATGATGACTCGCCACACATGACTCAAAGAAAGAATACCTCGCTTAAGCATAGTCCTCAAGCTATCGCAAGACCTGTGGTGATGACCGATCGTGAGTTACCTCGCCTTCATCAAGGTTGATCGCAATCACAAGTGGGTCAAACGCCGCTTGGCACTTTTCTTACAACCTGACTCAACTCACAATGCAAAGGAGGAAAAACCACTACTATCTTCATGAAACCTTCACGCACTCGGCTGTTTTTCACATGTCTACAATGAAGAAGAACTGCAATCAATGGGACCCAAGGAAGAATTTGACCGTCTGCACTCCTCCAAGAAATTCAAGAAGGTCAAAGTTCCTTCCTTAGTGGCCAGCTCCTATTCTTCATCTCGCGACATCGATGAAAATGAAGATTTGGAAGACATCTGCCGGGTCCTATTTCAACAAACAACCCCGGATAATGTCAAGCGCCTGCCTTCAACTTGAAATTCTTCAAGAGCGTTAGTCCTCGCCGATCCTTTTGGTCATTCATGACAAAGGGGAGAAATTTGAGTTAGTCTTCAAGCGGTCTGCTTTTGTCTATATACAATATTTTATTAAGTTACAACTCTCGCTCTTCCCAAACCTTTATTGGATCGAAGTTGTAATCTTAAACCCGATGGTGCTTTGATACTTTTGATGCATTATGCTTTGCTCTATGCTCGATTACATGTAGTGTTGATATGCTCTGATCCTTGTTATGCTCGATCCTCATGAGCTCGCAGGAAAATCTTCAAATCGATTTGGGATCCGACACTCATGAAAAGTTTCAAATTCCTCATACGCATTGGCCTCGATACTTTTTATGCATTATTTTGCATGCTCGACATCATCAAGCACCATATTTCATCATGCATTTCAAATTCTCATATTATATGTCAAATGCGTATGAATTACAAGATATAGGGGAGATCTCCATGATTCAATTCTTCAAATGTGCATTGCCTCAAAAGCAAATTCCTCACTATGCACATCTTCGTGGGGAGTTCTTCTATATCTTGCAATCAAAATCCTCATTATCGTGATTTACACTTCATATGTTTATCCTCGTTGAAAACTTAACCCATGTTGTCATCAATCACCAAAAGGGGGAGATTGTAAGTGCATCTAGTGCCCTTAGTGATTTTGGTGTATTGAAGACTTATAGGTTAAGTAACTAATGCGCTTGTGAGTGTACATGTGTCTATAAGTCTATGAGGAGTTTGATATTTACAAAGGAAAGTCGAATTCTCTAAAATGAAGTTCTTCAATCAAGAATTTGATATTCAAGACTTTCTCAAGACTTTGAAAGTGAAGAAATTGTGTGATCCTCAAGACTTGGTATTCGCTTGAGGAACATGAAGCGTGAAGACTTTTTTTTTTAGTTTCATTTTCTTTCTTGAGTCATAGGAAACACCGTGATCGTTAAAGGGGGTCGAGGAAATACTAAGGAAAATTTCCATTTGATGCTCAACTCAAAATCCTACACCTACCAATCCCTTCGAGTGAAGCTTTTGAAAATCTCATATGGGCCAACAATTTCTTCAAAGGATGTAGACGAAGTTCTTCCCGTCACCGAGGAATTTGTTCGACTGAGAGTTAGGAATTCGCCAATGTAATTGCCTACACAAAGGAGGAACATGATAGCCCCGAGGAATTTGATGTTCAAAATTCGATCATGCTCAGTCAGGTTGCAGCCACCTGTCCCAAATATCTTATCCACCTAACGGTCATATCATTGAAGGGCATTTATGTCTTATCATGTCGGGCTGCTCCTAGGCTATAAATAGTCGCCTCTACAACCACTAGTTGGTTGGCTGTCTCCAGAGAACTTGACACTTGTCATTTGAGAGCAACCCATCCTCCGAGGAATTTGAGCGAAAATCATCAAGTGAGGAAAACCCAAAGTGAGGAAAATCCCAAAACCAAACCTCAACAAACCCAAAGTGATTGAGCATCATCAAGAAATTGATCCCGTGGATCCGACGCTTTTACCTTTGAAGACTGTGCTTCTTCCAGACGGTTAGGGCGCCACGGTCTAGAGCATCCAAGAGGAATTGTGGATCGCCGAGTGACCAAGTATGTGAAGGTTTGAAGTCGTCAAGACTTACCACGAGTGATTGGACGAGGTCTCATGTGACCTTAGTTCAAGGAGAATACGGTGAGGACTTGGTGTCCTGAGCCAAGGTGTTCGCGGATCGGGTGTCCGGATCAATGTGTCCTCGAAGTTTAAATACTCAAATTGCCCCAACCAGACGCATAACCGAGACAAGCAGCTTGAACTGGTCTACCAAATCATTGTCTTCACCAACCTAATCGGTTCTATTTCTCAACCCTTTCATTTCTCATTATCGTGTTGAGTGTTTGTTCATATCTGTGTTTGAAGACTTCGATCAAGACTTTCAATTTCCTCGCCTCAATTTCTTCACCGCTTGTCTTCATCTTGTGTTATCCCGTGATTACGCTTTCTCGACTGTCTATGGATTGTCTTCATTTCATCATGATGACTATGCTTGTAATCTGCTATGCTTACTTCTTGAGTACTTATTCATCTGCATGTATTTCTTCGCTATGGAATTTCCTCACCGCAAATTCTCAAAGAAGAATTTGTAAAATACTTCTAAAATCGCCTATTCACCCTCTAGTCGATATAACGCACTTTCAATTGGTATCGAGCAAGGTACTTTGTTCATGTGATTTTGGTTTAACCACCGAGTTTTAGTTATGTCAACCGCAGTATGATCAAGGTCTCAGCAGGTGTCTCATATCCGCTGATGGACATTCCCCATCGAAGAACAAAATGCTAATGCATCTTGAAGCAAATTCGATAACGATCTCCGTATGTTGTGACAAAAGGTGTTTCCTCACCACACCCTCTCCTCAATTGATGTTGATGTGAAGAGATTCAAGCAACTCGATTCTCAAGCTTAAGAACATTATTATGTGGCCATCTCGAAAGAAAAGGTCAATATGGAAGAGTGAGTGCTTGAATCGCTAAACTCTATCTCGGACAAGCAGTTCAAAGTAATGAAGGTGTTTCAACTCACATAAGACTTCTAGAGTTGATGTTCTTCTAATCTCTTCAACCGCCTCAAAAGACTTTCGAATTAAATGTTCAATAAACCTTCGATCGCCTCACCGACATCTCAAATGAGCTTCTAGCACTGGTGCTACCGACATCACCACCATGAGGTGGTGAAGAAATTGCTAAGATCGCTTGATTCTCATTTGACACTCGCATCCGATGATACAAGAACGAGCTGACATACAAGTCTCTTGATCCCGCCGATATCCTCGAAAGGCTAATACTCACGAAGTTCCAATTTGTCAAAAGAGAGATATCTATGGTTCCGCTATGGAAAACACGTGCCTCAAGGCCAAGGCTGAATCAATCAGAGTGAAGACTCCGTAGTAGCCTTTGAGATCCTCAAGAATTTGGTCAGAGCTAGTAATCGCCGTGAAGAAATTCCAGAAATTCACAAGGCGTGGTCGTTGGAAAATCTCAAGAAGCAAAGTGATTCCTCATCTAGTGACTATAGTTAAGACTTTGCCACAAATGCAAGAAACCTGGTCACTATATCCAAGATTGTCCTCGGGAAAAGGAATTAAGAAAGAAGAAACACAAGGATTACGCTCGATGACGTGAAGAAGAAGAAGAAATCATCAAAATCTTCATCATCAAAATCCTCAAAACCTTCTTCTCACAAGAAGAGCAGCTCCAAAAAGGCTCTGCATTCATTGGCAAGGAAATGGACTCAAGCTGAATCGAGGAAAATGAGGAAGAGGAGGAGTCTCAAGAATCAACTGTGTGGCTAGTCCGGCTCTTGCATCGCTTATGTTAGCAAGTCCATCTTCAACGCTGAAGAAACTGACCACCGCAAACCCGATGAGGAAATGATGATCACGCCCCACCTATTGCTTCATGGCAAAGGTGCTAAGGTACTCAATTTCACCTCCTCTCGAATCCAAGTGAAAATGAATCGATGAGGATCTCAAGCCCAGCTACTCTAAACTTGCTAAGATTGCTATAAACAACAAAGGGCTTTTGAAAAGGTTCAAAACATGCTAGATAAGAGTGATGATATGTTAGGTGAAGAATGGATCGACTCAAGCCCTCGATCGAAAATCTTCGAAAGTTCGCCTAGGCTTGACAGCCTTCAGGTCATCATAACACTCTCTTATCTCGATCATGAGAAACTTTCTATGAATTTCTTCAAAGAAAGCAAGATCTTGAGAAGCTAAGAGCGAAGTTATGAAGATCTTCGTAAGGAGCGCGATTCATTACTTGCTCAACAAATCAGCTTCAAGAAGAATTTGTTCCTCCATGCTTAAAAGCATTGAACGTGAATCGCTAATTCTTCACCGATGTTCAAATGCTTCAACTGTTACAAATTCTTCACCGCCTCTACTATCACTAATTCCTCATCCGAGGACATTGCTAGTATTATCGACGATGCAGATCGAAGGAATTGTACATGACAGCATGTACAAAAGCCTCAAAGGGCATCGACTTTTGTGATGTGCTTAAAAGCGATCCTCAATGTAAACCCTAGGAAAGAGGGTATTGCCTTTGAGAGGAAACTCAATGCTGATGGAACGATCGAAGCCCGAGCAAGATCCCAAAACCTCATGGGTTGCTGCAAAGGGACCTCCATTGATCCATCTACCTTATCTGGTTTTACATGTGAATTTCCTCATTCTCGATGATGAGTCATTTGACTCAAACTATAAACTGCTCAAAAATCAGAATGGTGAAATATTTGCTAGATATGTTGGCACTAATCGCAGGAACGGTCCCCTATGAAGAAAATCTGGTTCCCAAGAAGTGCCTTGAAAGTCTTCAGTGAATGTCCTCGCGATCCTCCACTCGGTCTTGATCCAAATAGCGATGGTACTATGAATACCATGATGTGCCGGTCCCGCGCCTCCGAGATGGGCGCTGCGCGTACGGACGCCGAGGTCTGCGCTGCCTTGTCCTTAGACTTGGCAGCGCCATGAGCTCCTTCGCGACGCTCGTTTTCGCTGACGCCTTCCCCGCCATCCGCTTGCTCCGTGGTGGCGGATCGACGGGACGGTTCTCGCCGCCAAGCCTTCTTCTTCGTGGCATGTTGATGAAGATGATGAAGATGTTGCTCGTGAACGCCGGATCAGGTTCACAGCCTCGACGCTTCTACCGGGCGCGCCAAAGATGTCGGAAGTTGATCAGAACTCACAAACACCTATGGGACCGGGGACCGAGTCCCTTTCGTCGTGGGGGCGGAGATTGCACGAAGAGCGATCAAGGCAAACACACGAGCAGTTTACCCAGCTCGAGCTCCTGGAGAGATAATACCCATCGCGCTTGTCCGATTGTATTGTGTTCTTGCTAGGGAGCAGAGAACTACAAGACCTAGCGTGAGTGTCTCTAGTTTCAATGAGTCGAACCGAACCCTCTCACGCTATGCATGGGCCTCCTTTTATAGGCTAAAGGGTGATCAACAGTGGCAACATAGACAAGGGCAAAATCGGAAAATGAGTTTGTTGGTACAACTACTTTGTACAGGTATTCTACCTAACTCGACGGCAAGGACAAAGCATTAAATGCCCGCCCATGTCGCCTAAACAAAGGCAACAGGGCAG
>JAHIAM010014636.1:0-15531 GCA_021605205.1 Aegilops longissima | reverse complement strand
AGCTCAAAATCTCAAGACTCTTCATTTTACATTTTAGTGATCCAAGATCACATTGAGTCTATAGGAAAACCAATACTATCAAGAAGGGATGAGGTGTTGCTTAATGAGCCTTTTGCTTCATGTGCTTAGTGATATGCTCCAAAACCCTCAACTACTTTCCCACATCCACAAATGACCTAAACTCAAAGCCAAATCGGTCACAACCGATTCTTTCTATCCGGCGCCACCGATTCCAAGAGTCATAGCCACGCCACAAACCCTAAGCAAATCGGTTTACGATAGGGATCTCGGTCCACCGAGATGGGGTTGCAATTCTATTTCCTTCAGAACGCTTTTGGTCTAACCGGGGAGCGATCGTCCAATCGAGGGAGTTCCGATTAGGGGTGTCCGGATAGCAACTATCATTATCGGCCGGACTCCAAGACTATGAAGATATAAGATTGAAGACTTCGGCCCGTGTCCGGATGGGACTTTCTTGGCGTGGAAGGAAGCTTACGATACGATATATAGATTCCTACCTTTTAACCGATTTGTGTAACCCTCACCTCCTCCGTGTCATATAAACCGGATGGCTTTAGTCCATAGGACAACAACAATCATACCATAGGCTAGCTTCTAGGGTTTAGCTCTTGATCTCGTGGTAGATCCACTCTTGTAACACGATCATCAATATTAACGCGGATGTAGGGTTTTACCTCCATCAAGAGGGCCCAACTGGTAAAACATCGGTCCCTTGTCTCCGTTACCATCCGCTTAGACGACAGTTGGACCCTCACCGAGATCCGCCGGTTTTGGAAACCGACATTGGTGCTTTCATTGAGAGTTCCTCCGCGCCGCCAGCGTTAGGATGCCTCATCTCGTATTTAAGACGATATTATCGCCAAGGAGCCTTTGGCGGCCGACTCTTCGGCTAGGTGGTTTTCTTATGACCGCCACCGCCAGCTACCGGCGATTACCTCTCGAGTCATCGAAACCAATTCCGTGTTAGTTCGAACTTGCCGATAGTTAGATCCGATCGAGCTCTCTCCATAAACAAGCTTTGATCGATCGCCGCCTCGAGTCGCCAAGACACATCGATCGGGCCTAAACCGATCTCGGAGAGATCAACTTCCCTGTGCTACCCATCATGTTTGTGATAGAGCAGCAATGCGGTGATTTTCTTGTATCTTAAGGACTAGTTACGTCCGATTCCCGATCCCTCCATGCCGGATTCCGCAGGGACGGATGTCGATCAAGCCCTGAACTTAAAGTCGCGTGGGTTGACTCATGGGATAACACAAAATCCAAACTTCCAAGTTCGAAACTTCGCCCTTGAGTCCTAAATTGGACGGGTTCCGGATCTAGTTCCACCCCCCACCCAAACATTAGTGATCTCTAATCTTGCAAGAGCCCGCTGAAACAAAGACATCATATCGGGCCGATTCTCCCGGTTATGAACAGGATAAAGGACCGAGAGGAGGACGAATCCCAATTTTCGCAATAATTGACGGACAAGGGAATCCTAAACGCCATAAGTCGCGCTAAATTACACGCTTTACGATTTGGTGACCATAGTACAAAAGTATTGTGCGATGGAGAGCGCCTGAAAACCAAAAGTAAATTTTGGGATAATCCGCCCCCAATACATCCCTAGTCCGAAACAAAAGGGTGCATCATTATCAAGCACCCGGTTGAATACCAAAACCAAACCCCAAAGGGTACGGAACTGCATCGAGGGTTGGCTCAACGGACCCGCAAAATCCAAAGAGGAGGCGCCACCCAACACAAACCTTCGAAAGCTGTTGGATACTACCGGGTGGCCGTGGGCGAGGCTTTTTAGCCCCCAACCAACCCAAAGAGTACCAAGACGGTATTAATTTCGAGACTTTGATCAAATAACATGCGGAAACGAATAACCGCAGCCTCACCAAGTCTACCAAGTAGCAACAAAAACCATGGAGCGACACCTTATCACCTTCAACGCCGCGATTTAACCTAAATTCAACAGCCAGAGCACCACCGCATTGGTCCTCATCCGATAGTGGACGGTTTCGCCTTACTAAGGTACTCATGGAGGCCAAATGGATTAAACCTCATCTATGAGGAAACCCTTCAAAAATGGAAATTGATGGACGATTGAGCGAAGAAAGACAACCTTCGGAGGGATAACCTTGGAAGTACATCGCAGGAAAAATCACCTTAGATGTAGTTTCGCCCACCGGACAATTAAAGGTCCGAGGAGGTCACGCCCCAAGTGGCCCCATTCGGCAGCGGATATCACGCTTTGTTAGGGCGAGAGGCATTCAAATCTTCCAAGCTATACCCCACCACGGGTACATGAAGCTCAAAATGCCCGACCAATGGGATAATCACCTCGCCGGATCCAGAAACACTCCGCTGAAAATAAGACAGCCGACCGCCCTAGAGGCATTTCCAAGCCCTTAGCGGCAGAGGAACTAACTACCGCGCCCACGGGGATAGGGAGATGTGATACCGATAAGAGGTCCAAGTCCAACCTCTTTAAACCCAAAGCATTTAAATAGTCAAATTTCAGGTCCATCCAACGGACCCCACAAAGACGGCCCATTGGGGGCAAATTAAGTCCCGATGTCGGGTTCGACTAGAGAATTCCTTCGAAAATTGGGACATTTTTGCCGCACCCTTCGACATGCCAGAATCCCAGCAGGCGGGCAGGGCACAGCCTAAATATCCTAAAAGGATTCAAGCCACCAAACAAGCTTCGCGATTTTCCAACCCAAAAGACAGAATGGGAGAGGAGTAGCCCTTAGAAGCCGGATTCATCGGAGATATAAACATCCGGACCGGCTAGCCAATTAAGTAATTGGTACCAAAAAAGGACAAATCCCGCCTGGCCGATTTTAAAGACCTTAATAAGGCCCGCCCAAAGGACCCTTTCCTCCCTCGGATCGACAAAATCATCGATCCTACCGCAGGGCACGAATTCATTGTGCTTCCTCGACGATATCCGATACCATCAAATCAAGATGGCGGAGAAAGATCAGGCCGCAACGGCATTCATTACTCCATATGGGCCATTTGCCAACACAATGCCCTTCGACTAAAAACCCGCGAAATATCAGCGCATGATTCAAACATGTTGGCTACCCAATAGGGAAAACAAGAGGATACGAGACGATGGTGGCCAAGACCAAACACGCCGGAACTCTAGTAGAAGACTTGGGGTGACATTCACAACCCCGAGCATATGACATTAACTCAACCGAAAATGCGCCTTTCATCCACCGAAAGCTCTTGGGCTTCATCAGATCCGTAGAGGAATTGAAGCAAACCCGCCAAAACCGAAGCCTCCACAATTGGATATTCCAAAAGACCTCAAGCAGATACAAAACTAACCGGATGGAGCGGCCTTTAAGTCGCTTCATCTCCCGCTTGGGGAGAAAAGGCTCGTTTCACCGCCTCCCCGGCAACCAACATTTCAATGGACGGATGCTGCCACAGCGGAATCAAGAAAAAAGCCAACCGGCAACAACTGGTTTCCCGCCAACCCGGGCGAATTATATTTTATATATCGCACAACACATCAAGTTGTCCGGGTACTCGTTGAACGAGAAAAGAAGGGCACAAATTCTCTTCAAAACCAGTGTACTACGATCCACCGCTCTAACTCCGCAAAATCCCGACCCACATTATCAAAAGATAGCGATGGGTGTTCATGGCATCCCAAAGCTGGACACTACTTTCAAGAGTGTTCAATAACGGGGCCTCCGGGTACCCTCTCAACGATATTATAAACAATCGCGACGCGAACGGGGGATTGCAAATGGGCTATCGAAGTTTACCATTTGGCATAACCACAAAACCACATTAGCTATAAAGTCGAGGTTCGGCTGACTTTCCGCCGAATGGACCGTCAATCCCTAAAGAGTACGGCGCCAATTAACGGATCATGCATTTGACGGATCCAAAATGTTGGCTGGCTTTGGGGCGGGCATCCCGACGTCCCCAACCGGAGACACAATCCAATACATACTTCAAATAATGTACAGGACTCCAACAACGAAATTAACACGAGGCCCTTCTACATGGCCTCCGGATGGCAATTCCATTAACGCCTAGAGGTGGGGATTCAAACCTTGCAATATCCCAAGTAAATGGAGACTTTGACGCCAAAGATCCAAAATGGCAGCCACGCAACGCCGCCCTAAAATGTCATCGGTTCAAGGACTAGAATTCCACCATGTAGCCCGGGATAATAACCAGGGCAGAACGGTTAGCACGGATCGGGCGCAAACGAGACGCCGCCCCTTCCAAACATTTCCCGAACGGCTTTTTGCCATCCGATATGGGAAGAGGAGTCCGAAATAACCGGAGCCAACCGATCACCTAACTCGACCATTCTCGACACAATCAATGCTCACCAATGAAATAACACCAGCTTCCATTAAATAATGGCAGTAATTGCCCTGGGATGTAACCATTCCTAGCCTACTTAATGCGGCAGGAACTTCCCAAGACCAAAATGAGGCCCGCCGGATAGTTCGGGCCATCTAAAGCCTACAAGGTCCATGAGGGAGAATTTATAAGAAAAGCACAACCGAGTCCTTCAAAGGTGTATCTCCAAGAGGAAGGGCTAAATCTCCGGCGGAAATTCACGCCGACTCGGCGGGCACCACGCTGCAGCCCGGGCCCTTGTAAAGGCCTTCCAACAGGATTTTATTCCGACACCCGGAGATGCTCGGATTTAGTCCAACGATGCGCCGGTTGCCGCCTTTTTGCTAATCGAGCCACATGCCACCCACCCCTCAAAACTATACCCATTACCCGGCCTTTATGGTCCGGGGCTTGAATGGTTGACCCTTAAAGGGGGAACCCACAAACACAAATATTTTGGTCATGGTGGACAAATTCACCAAATGGATTGAGGCCGCCGTTAAAACGGCAGAACGGACCGTGATAGACTTCATATCCGGGTAGTACACCGCTTTCGCCCCCAAAAGATTATCACCGATAACGGCACAATTCACGGCCGACCAGGTTAAACTCGGCAAAAACATGGGCATCAAGCTCGAACGCTTCCTATCACCCCAAACTAACGGCAAGTCGAGCGAGCAAATGGTCTAATCATGAGCGCATCAAACCATTAGTGCGGTCCTCAAGGAATCTAACACGACCGGGTAGAGGAGCTCGACCGACCGGGGCTGCGGACCACGCCAAACCCGAACCACCGGATTACACCATTTTTTATACCGAGCAGGCGCTTCCTTCCGGATATAATTCATGACTCACCCAAAGGCATGTACGAAGAAAGAGAAGCCGAAGGATCGGCAGGACAGTTTGGACGCCTTAGAGGAGGAGCGGAATGGCAAAGGCTCGCTCCGATTTTATCGAGCAGGCTCAAGATATCAAAGCGTAGAAGCACGGGCCAAAACTTAAAATGTTGGCGAACTTGTTCTACGCCTCACGGACAAGAAAAAGGACAAACTTAAGCCCAAGGGAAGGTCCTTCATCATCGACCAAGTCCCGACCCGGGGAGCATACCGCTCACGAACGATCCGACAACCGACTCGAGCCGAACCCATGGAACGCAGCCCGCCTCCCAAGATTCTACGCCTTAACGCCACTCCCGGTTCCCCCACCCCCGGCCCACCCTTTTTATATTTTTTACCGCCTCTTGTCCCCCTTCCTTCTTTCCTTTTTTTCAATACCTTTATAGGCTGATTTTGGGCTTTGTTCGACACACTTGATGTGCCTCGCACTCATTATACCGGGGCTTTTTAATTGGTTTATTCATACGGGTTTATGCCCAATACATGTGTCATATTGCAGTACCTTTTATTCACCATTATTGCATCGATATGACTTAAGTTTTGGCGTTGGGTTGTTCGGGCCCCTTGCACCCCACGCTCCCCATTGTTCGCTAGGAGGTAAAAGGAGCACCTTCCATTACAACTGGGTCAGCCGGATGTGTACCGGACTGGGTGAAGCCGAAAGCTAGGTTTTAAGAGAATATTCGGTTGGTGACTTGAAAGATGATTTATTACTTACTTATTTATCTGCCCCGATGCTTTTTTTCTATTTTCGAGTCCGCATTGCACTTTAGGGCATGCCCCTGTGGAAAGGAACCCTTAACGGAACTATTCTCCCTGAAGATGTTTCTTACTAACCATGGTTAAACATAACTAGTTGGGCACTTGTCCGATAAAGCAATTATGACCCGCCCTTGTCTCCATGCATGCCCGGTTCTTTATAACCTAAGGGTATTCAACACACCCGACTGTTGGGTCCCGAGGTTGAAGGAAAGGTCCGCAAAGACAAACGATCTACAATCCGCTAGAAGGCATTTTACATGTCATTTCAAATTACATCACAAACCGACCGATTGTACCTCCTCAATCCCATCTAACAGGCTGTCTAATTTAATCCTATTGGGAATATTTCCGGCCGTTCTACTTGGCCGCACATCAACTCACAGGATTTCCTTCCCATCGGCCCCGCAGTCCCACCTCGCCATGTGGTTTGGGTCAGCCTTCGGTAACGTGTTTCACCATGGCCCAGCCTCCTCGGCGCCGACGGCAGGCCGATATCTTCCACAAATGGAGGCATCGCCGCGTTCTAAGCTTCCAAAGAAGCTCACCAAGGCCCCGTAGGGAGAACGGATGGCCATAAAGCATGAACGACGCCACTAATCACCCCAACACGCTCGGCAATTGCACTAGCCTCGAAGTTGGTCACCCGCACTCGTATTTTGCATAACCTGTGAGCACACCTAAAGACATATTTCCCAATCACTTCCCAATTTTTCTTTTCAAAGGAATTTGTTCAAGACTTATTATAAATGCCGACGGTTACCGATTCTCCTTCACGAGCGCATACCGGGGCCAACACCTTTCAGCTCTTCTCCTCGGGCTGGTGGGATCTTGGAGCTTGTTTCTCCCCGCTGCACCTTCATAAGCACTCTCCCGCCTTTTAGTGACGCAGTAGGTTGCTTGTCCGGATCTAGTCCGGCCCTCGCAATATTATTGTCGATTCACCCCACTTTGTTAAATAATTATCTTTTCAAAGTACGCCTTACCAAAGGGGGGTCTCGTGGGTTCCCCGGCGCCCCAAAGGGCCTCAAGTTGGGCCTTGCACCTTGGAGCCCCGGACAGATGGGTATTCTTCTCCGAAGATCCAAGATTAAAATTGATCCTTAAATCGTTATTTCAACTATTTTAAGTCTTGGGGTACCGCATATAAACTTTAAAATTATTTACCCGTATTCTTTACATACCGCCGGGGCTCGTTAACCCATTTGAGTGGACGGAGGTGCGCTTCCAGCAAAGGCATTTAACGCCCGGGAGAAACACGCCACGAAGAACTGTCCGGCGACGCCGGATTCATGGCGCCTCCACCTCGACCGGTGGGCGGACAGCCCGCCGGCATCCTTCCGCCGGGAGATCCGCCACGCTTTGTATTCGCCCTCCCGGACCATGGTTGGAGCATGGGCGGAGGCTTGATTGGCAACCCTCCGAAACGTCCGGAGCGCTTTTTGGAAAAGTTATGAGCATTAATATACCTCCTAGGGATCCTTCCAAAATAGCGGCGCCCGCACCGCTTGGGCGACGTTTGTCAAGGTTCGATTCCTTTTCCCCACCGGGCCGGATCGACCCTTGTTGGTCGGCCGCCGGTTTTCCCGCCTTTAAAGGCACCCCTCCACGATAAACCAATTGGATGGGATGGTCGAATTGGAGCGCTGGATCAAATGATGGTGTCAAGACCCGGTCGAGTCACCGGGAGGCCGGAAACAAACCGGGTAGTCACCGAATGGCACTAGGGCATTGTCAGCTACGCTGGTGGAACACCCCAATCAGCTCCCTTTTATGTCCGGATCCTCTTCGAGGTCGGATCAAGGGATCGTTTGATCCCCTTGGAGTTAGGTTCAGATGCCCTCCACGCCCCGGCACAGCCTCCCGCCGAAATCATAGAGTAAGATACTTGACTTTAAAAGTATGGATCAGATTAACATCCGCTTACCCAGCCCGAGGGTTATTCAAGAAAATCCATTCAACGGATTTTCGAGGAAGTCCTCCTCCTCCCCTTTGTACAAGCCGGACATGATCTTTGCCGATCGGCCCCAGCCTTGGCCCTTTTGGCCATGACGGGTGGGCGCTTTCCCTGTTGAAATCCCACATAGGGTGGCCCCTATTTGGAGTGGCTGCACCCCCATAATGCCATGGCCATGACTCCAATCATGGTCAATCCGGGGGCCAAGAACCTAATCCGCCCATCGATAATGGACGCCCTATCATCTTTCCCTTTGAGGGCTCGGGCGCCAACTCAAAGGCTTTCAAGGGAGCATTGTTGAACTTCCCGGCCGATCCGGATCGATCCCGGCAGGGGCGCCCTCCATGTAGAACCATTCCAAGGCCAGTTTGGACCCGGGTGCCGGATAGATATCCGTCCCGGCAAGGCCATTTCGCCCCCACTTGATATATCGAATTTCATGAGAACGGGGGTACAGACAAAACAATCTTTCCATGGGGCAAAATGGGGCTCATGCCCAAGAACAGCTCCAAAGCTACGGCCCGGCTGGTGCAAAATGGAGGCGGGCGGAGGTGGGAAGTTGGAGTCCGAGAACTCTAGGAGCCCCCGAGAAACGGATGTATGGGAAATCCGGAACCCCATTAGATAGGGGACAAAGCATCCCGCCCCTTTGGGGGTTAGACGCCTCTCCGCCTTTTCCACCCTTTAGGTGGCTAGTCCTCAACCAACCATGAAAGCCGGGGAAGGTATCCTCGGTTTGAAGTACCACTAGCTCCAGGTGGAATCGGCATCCCCCAATTCCTGGCTTAGGGCTAGGAGCCGAGAGGAGGCCGGCCGGGCTATCCATGATAGAATGGATTTTTGTCGAGGCGCTTCAATGAGAACTTCGGATGGAGGATGGTGGTGGATTCAGATCCTCGCCTTCTTATAGGCGGGTTGTCCACCGGGGGTAAAATTAAAATATCCCAGCCTTTCGCATTCTGCAATTTATGGAAGAAGGCCCAATCGGGCCGGAAGCCGGGAGCGCAAATTTATAAGGAAGCCGGAACTATTCGACGGGAACATAAGTTTGAAGGAGAACCCCCGCAACCGCCGAAGACAATATACGCCCGGACTTTGTCAAAGCCCGGTTGGGTTACCAGGGAGTTCCGGATTAGGGGTGTCCGGATAGCCAACTATCATTATCGGCCGACCCAAGACTATGAAGATACAAGATTGAAGACTTCCCCCGGTCCGGATGGGACTTTCCTTGGCGGGAAGGCAAGCTTGGCATAACGGATATTAGATCCCTACCTTGTAACCGATTTTGGTAACCCTAGCCCCTCCGGTGTCTATATAAACGGATTTTTAGTCCATAGGAAACCAACAATCATACCAAGGCTAGCTTCTAGGGTTTAGCCTCCTTGATCTCGGTAGATCCACTTGTAACACACATCATCAATATTAATCAAGGGACGAGGGTTTTACCTCCATCAAGAGGGCCCAAACTGAAAACATCATGTCCCTTGCCCCTTTTACCATCCGCTTAGACGCACTGGGACCCCCTACCCAGATCCGCCGGTTTTGACATCGACAACCGAGATTGCAATGTAAATCTCTATTTCCTTTTGTAACATTTCTCTCACCAAAAGAGCAAATCGGTCCCACCGAAGTTTACCACCAACTTCCGGAAAGCTTATTACCTAAATCGGTCTCACCGAAGTTTTGTAACCGTCTCACCGGATTACGTTATGCCCTAACCCTAACCAATCGGCCTCACCGAGATGCATGTCAGCCCCAATCAAAATCACTAACGGTCACTAGGTTTACTAAATCTCCGAACCGAAGTTTAACGACGGTCCCACCCATTTGGTAAATTGTGTGTAATGTTAAATTTTGTGGAGGCTATATAACCCCTCCACCTCCTCTTTTATGGAGAGAGCCATCGACTAACCTACACTTCCAACTTCCATTTCGGAGAGAACCACCTACTCATGTGTTGAGGCCAAGATATTCCATTCTACCATATGAATCTTGATCTCTAGCCCCTTGTTGCTTTCCACTCAAATCATCTTTCCACCAGATCCAAAACCTAGAGAGAGTTGAGTGTTGGGGAGACTATCATTTGAAGCACAAGAGCAAGGAGTTTCATCAACACACCATTTGTTACTTTTGGAGAGTGGTGTCTCCTAGATTGGCTAGGTGTCACTTGGGAGCCTCCGACAAGATTGTGGAGTTGAACCAAGGAGGTAAGGGCAAGGAGATCGCCACTTCGGAAGATCTACCGCTAGTGAGGCAAGTCCTTCTGGGCCGGCCATGGTGGGATAGACAAGGTTTTCTTCTGGACCCTTCGTGGGTGGAGCCCTCCGTGGACTCCACCTACCCCTTCGTGGGTTGAAGTCTCCATCAACGTGGATGTACGATAGCACCACCTATCGGAACCAAAAAAACATCCGTGTTCCAATTGCCTTTGAATCCTCCAAACCCTTCCCTTACTTTCGCAAGTTGCATGCTTTAATTTCCCGCCATATACTCTTTGCATGCTTGCTTGAATTTGTGATGATTGCTTGACTTGTCCTAAAATAGCAAAATCTGCCAAACTATAAAATTGGGAAAGTTGTTTTTATTGGTCAAGTAGTCTAATCACCCCCCTAGACATACTTCAAGGTCCTACAAGTGGTATCAGATTTGGTCTCCATTTTTTGATTTCCATAGCTTTTGGTGGTCATAGCCTTGGTTTCACAACCTAGGAGAGTATTCCTAGCAAGGGAAATTATCACCGAGAGGTCCTTACTTTGATGGTACTAATTTTGCTAGTTGGAAGCATAAGATGAAAATGCATATTCTTGGACATAACCCCGCCGTTTGGGCAATTATTTGTATTGGCTTGCAAGGTGAATTCTTCATGGGAGAGAACCGAACCTGAAGCTAATGCGGAAGAATTGAAGACAATCAACCCAAGCATGTGACATCATCTTCAACGGATTGTGCCCAAGAATTCAACAAAATCAGCCGCCTTGAGAATGCAAAGGAAATTTGGGATACTTTGATTGATATGCATGAAGGTACCGAGTCCCAAGGAATCCAAGTTGGATGTGCTCCAAAGTCAGCTTGACAAGTTCAAAATGAAGGATGGTGAAGGTGTCCTGAAATGTACTCTAGGCTTGCTCTTATCACAAATGAGATTGCCGGGCTTAGGGAGTGAAGAGATGACCGACAAATTCATCATCAAGAAAATCCTAAGAGCATTGGATGGAAAGTATGATACCGTGCACATTGATCCAAATGATGCCAAACTACAAAGATCTCAAGCCAACGGAAGTCATTGGAAGGATTGTTGCTCATGAGATGTCACTCAAGGATAAGGAGGAACTTCCAACAAGTCAAGTGGTGCTTACAAAGCCTCAATGAACCCCCACATCATCAAGTGAGAAACCAACCTTCAATGAAGAATTGAGCTTAATGGTGAAGAACTTCAACAAATTCTACAAAAGTAGAAGCAAAGAAAGAAGCTCCAAGTCAAGGTCTTACAATGACAAGAGATCTTCTAGTCGAGAGGCAATTGCTAAATTGTGGGAAGACCCGGACACTATTCCAATGAGTGTACGGACCCTACAAAAGAAGAGAAGATTCTCCAAGAAGAAGGAGCAAAGAGAAGAATCACCACCAAAGAGAGGAGGAGTAGAGATGATCGTTATGAACGAAGACCCTCAGGAGAAGCAAGGATTCGAAAGGAAGGACAAGTCATCAAAGAGCTACACAAAACGAAGACATCAAGCTCATGTTGGTGAATGGGTTTCCGGTTCCGACCCAAATCACTCCAGAGAAGCTATTCCGATTCAATATACTCAAGATGAAGGTGTTGGGTCTAGCCACTTGTGTCAACCAACCTTTAACATATTTGAATCAAATGAAGGAATTGGAAGATGCTTCATGGCCAAAGGTCCAAAGGTAACACACCCGAGTTGTTGATTTTGTTGATGAAGATGACTTGCTAGGGATGATGATTTACTTGTTGACAACTCTAGTGATGAATACTATGATGAAACGCAATTAATCATGCTAATCAAACGAATGACAATGATAAGGAGAAAATTGGCTTCTAACTAAAGAACTAAACACTCTTAAGTTGGCTCATGAAACTATCTTAAGATCATCGAGAACTTTTAAGGGCTCATGAGAAGTTACGCTTTGAAAAGCTCAATCTTGAGCAAGAGCATGAGTTCTTAAAGGCAATCAATGATGATCTTCGCAAGAAAAGTTCTTCCTTACATTGCCAAGGTTTACTTATCTACTTACATGCCTCAAGTCAAGTCTAGTAACAAGTACAAGAAAGATACTTCCTCTAGTAGTAACAATAATAATGTCAAATCCAATGTTGTTGCTTCTAGTAGTTCTCTTGATTCCACTAATGATTCTCTTAGAAGCCTTGAGCAAGAAAATAGTTTATTGAAGGGAATTATAGAGAAAGGTGTTTACAAGAGCCTTGCCGGGAGTAAGCAATTTGAGGAAATTGTATGCAAGGGAAGGAACCGGAAGAATCAAGGTGTTGGTTTTGAACGAAAGTTCAACGCCAATGGAGTTGAGGGAAGAAGATCAATACCCCAAGACAAAGTTTGTTCCTCAACAAGAGAAGTATGATCCTACTTCCTTCAAGGGAACAAGCTCAAGATGATCTTCCACCACAAGACCACAAGAACAAAGGCAAGGACAAGCTTCAAGAAGAGATTGATGCATTTGAAGAAGCACCTAAAGCCTTGTCGAGTGGGTCCCAAGACTACGCCAAGTTCTACTTCATCAAGTACAACTAAACTCCAAGGATTCCCATCAAGATGATGTGGATCCCAAGAAGAAGAACTAGAGAGTTCTTGAGGGTGACTCCGCCAACATTCTTCACTCATATTTTTGGCAAGAACAAGTGCAATCAAATTTCACATCTTGCACTAGTTCAAGGAGTCACAAACCCTCATGTTGGTAAGGCAAGGGACAAGGTAACCTAATGTTTTATGGACATCATCTTTGTGTGCATCACTCTATGTCTATGGATATTCTTGTTTGTTCCGGGGACTAACCCATGTAGGCAAGTTGAAAGTGCAACTCACTCCAAAGGATTGCTCCAAATGATCTACATCAACATTGAGCATCTACATCTTCAACACCTACATGAAGTCATCATCGAAAAACCCAAGGTTAGTTCATCCTCTAAGGGGGATCTCACATCTAGGGGAGCTTAACTCTAAGAATTGAGTCAAAGCAACTCTAATGGTGTGAACACATTAATGCATTATGTAAAAGTGGTAACCCCACTTGAGCTTAAACGATGAGTATGACCTATGATCAAATGTTCTCATTTGACTCCTAAGTCAATATACTCAATATAGATGACCTAGTCATCGCCAATTGTTTGATAGATGCTAGAATTGGTTGTGCATGCTTTGCCACATATTTTAATTGCCATCTTATTGTGTGAGCATGTTGGTATATTTTACTCATTCAAGGACATCCACTTGTTGTTTTGTTTGTTTGGATTCTTTTCTTTGTGCCAAGTGGATGGACAAGAATGCCTAAGAACCTTCTTTAGCTATCTATGCTTTTCTCGCCTCAAACTCTATTCATGCTACATCACAAAATTTGATCAAGTCGATTCGAACCACTCAGGTGAGGAGCACTCGAGTCCCCGATTCGTCATAGACTTAAACTTCCAAACCTCTTAATGATTCTCGGTCCGACCGATCCTTCCATTTCGGTCCTACCGAGATCATCAAGTTGATCTGAGTTTTCAATCTCGTGCAACCGATTTGAACTTTTCGGTCTCACCGATTTGTCAGAATCGAACACAGTTATGCATCTCGGTGCCACCGAGTTGTTCCACTTGGTCACACCGGCTGGTCGAGCTATATATAGACACGGGCAAAATTTTGAAATTTCTCCAAACCCTTCGCCAAGAACAGCTCGCCTCGCCATCGTGGTCTCCGGATCGCTCCTCGTCGCCAGCAGCCTCCCATCTGGTCTTCCGCCAGCAACGGATTTCGTCCGCCAGCAGCCGTAGCAAGTCCACCGCCAAGTTAGGGTATGGACTTGATCTTTGTGCTATCCACGCCTGATTCCTGCACATTGTTTTCATATTGAATTTGCCACGATTGAAACTCATCTATCCAGCCAAAGTAGTTCATAGATTAGATGTGATTCAAATTTTTTGTTTAGGTTTCATGAAACCATCTCGGACCCACCGAGTTGAAAAACTCGGTCTCACCGATTGGCTTATGCCATTGCACTAGTGACTCTTCGGTCCTGACCGAGAATTTACTAATCGGTGCAACCGATTTGAGAATTCTCAGGAAACCCTAGCAGTCTCGGTACCACTAAACCGAAACTCGGTCCAACCGAGATCATCAGCTTAGGTTCCAAAACTGCTTCGTATCACCGAGTTTGAAAATCGGTGATCCAAATGCTTTCGTGGAAAACTAAAGCTGAACTTTTGAGTCATTCTTTGCAAAACCTCTGCATTTTGTGATGCTCATCTTTTCTATCTCATCTATAACTCTTCGAGGTCGCAAGCCTTTGCAAGATGTCCGATCAAAGTGACAGCCGTAACAGGTCGGAAGAGAGATGAACTTGAGTGAGGGCACTAGTCCCTCAACTTCGATGAAGGGAGCAGAGTACTCCTAGCAACCTGCCTAAGGCTGCAACTAGGCAAAGGAGGAAAAGAACTTCAGATTCAGAGGATGAAGATTATAGAGTCGAGGAAGATGAGGCTATCTCCAAGAAAGTTGTGCTCAAGAAGGAATATGGCTCATCAAAGAATGCAAAGCTAGGCATGAAGATCAAAAGGCCTGCAGGAAGACAACCAATGTCCAAAGCAGAGTCATACACAAGCTTCTTTGGAAACCCAACCCAAAGAACCTCCGCAGAAGGAAGAAAAGAAAGGAAAGGGTCAAGATGACCATGGCCAGAGTTATTGGGAAGCCTTCCATGATGGAAGAGGAAGAGCCACTGCACCAGCACCAAAGGCACCAAAGCTTATGGGTGATGCTATTAGATCAGGGGCTGCCAAATCTAAGCCCAAGGAAGCACCCAAAGCTGCCCCAAGGCCAAGTCTCAGACCAAAGAGGAATACTGAGGAGTATTCCATGCCGAGAAGAACAAGGCCCCAAAGGTTCGAGGATGCTGATGAGGAAGATGAAGAAGGACAAGTTCTCGAGAAAGCTCAAGCCCAAGATACCTGCACCACAATGATGCCCATCCTGTGGCTGAGGACATGAGAATCGGAAGGATTCAGTGGCTGAGGATATGGAGGATGGAAGATCCATATGCTTCAAGGAGAAGAACTGCTGTTGACTACAGTGTTCCACACAAAGGAACAACATGACTTTTATGAGACCATTCTGTTGGACAAGAAGCCCATTGTCGTGACATGAGGTGGGTTGACTGAACTTCATCAAGGAGAATGAAAACTATCCCGGAGTGCAAGACAGCTTTATTGCTTGTGGAGTTGCAGATTTTGTTGGGCAAAGCTCACAAATTGGAATGATGAACTTATCATGCTTCTACCCACAAACATTTTTACCC
>JAHIAM010014633.1:0-17252 GCA_021605205.1 Aegilops longissima | reverse complement strand
GCCCTCCTCCTTTCTTTCTTGACGAGGGTCCAAGTCTCCGGATCATATTCGTGAGAAAATCACGCTCCCAAAGGTTACATTCCGCTTGGACTCGTTGATATTCCGCTTTCTTCAAACTCAAATAGGCAAAAAACAGCAATTCTGGGCTGGGCCTCCGGTTAATAAGTTAGTCCCAAAAATAATATAAAAGTGGATAATAAAGCCCAATATTGTCCAAAGCAGTAGGTAATATAGCATGGAGCAATCAAAAATTATAGATACGTTGGAGACGTATCAGGCATCCCCAAGCTTAATTCCTGCTCGTCCTCGAGTAGGTAAATGATAAAAACAGAATTTTTGATGTGGAGTGCTACTTGGCATAATTTCAATGTAATTCTTCTTAATTGTGGTATGAATATTCAGATCCGAAAGATTCAAGACAAAAGTTTAATATTGACATAAAAATAATAATACTTCAAGCATACTAAGAAAGCAATCATGTCTTCTCAAAATAACATGGCCAAAGAAAGTTATCCCTACAAAATCATATAGTCTGGCTATGCTCTATCTTCACCACACAAAGTATTTAAATCATGCACAACCCCGATGACAAGCCAAGCAATTGTTTCATACTTTTGACATTCTCAAAACTTTTTCAATCTTCATGCAATACATGAGCGTGAGCCATGGATATAGCACTATATGTGGAATAGAATGGTGGTTGTGGAGTACACAAAAAGGGAGAAGATAGTCTCACATCAACTGGGCATATCAACGGGCTATGGAGATGCCCATCAATAGATATCAATGTGAGTGAGTAGGGATTGCCATGCAACGGATGCACTAGAGCTATAAGTATATGAAAGCTCAACAAAAGAAATTAAGTGGGTGTGCATCCAACTCGCTTGCTAACGAAGACCTAGGGCATTTTGAGGAAGCCCATCATTGGAATATACAAGCCAAGTTCTAGAATGAAAAATTCCCACTAGTATATGAAAGTGACAAAATGAGAGACTCTCTATCATGAAGATCGTGGTGCTACTTTGAAGCACAAGTGTGGTAAAAGGATAGTAACATTGTCCCTTCTCTCTTTTTCTCTCATTTTTTTGTTTGGGCCTTTTCTCCATTTTTTATGGCCACTTTTTTTCCGTCCGGAGTCTCATTCCGACTTGTGGGGGAATCATAGTCTCCATCATCCTTTTCCTCACTTGTGACAATGCTCTAAAAATGATGATCATCACGCTTTTATTTTCTTACAACTCAACAATTACAACTCGATACTTAGAACAAAATATGACTCTATATGAATGCCTCCGGCGGTGTACCGGGATATGCAATGAATCAAGAGTGACATGTATGAAAGAATTATGAACGGTGGCTTTGCCACAAATACGATGTCAACTACATGATCATGCTAAGCAATATGACAATGATGGAGCGTGTCATAATAAATGGAACGGTGGAAAGTTGCATGGCAATATATCTCGGAATGGCTATGGAAATGCCATGATAGGTAGGTATGGTGGATGTTTTGAGGAAGGTTTATGGTGGGTGTTTGATACCGGCGAAAAGGTGCGCGGTATTAGAAAGGCTAGCAATGGTGGAAGGAAGAAAAGTGCGTATAATCCATGGACTCAACATTAGTCATGAAGAACTCATATACTTATTGCAAAAATCTACAAGTTATTAAAGCAAAGTATTACGCGCATGCTCCTAGGGGGATAGATTGGTAGGAAAATACCATCGCTCTTCCCCGACCGCCACTCATAAGGAAGACAATCAATAAATAAATCATGCTCCGACTTCATCACATAACGGTTCACCATACGTGCATGCTATGGGAATCACAAACTTTAACACAAGTATTTCTCAAATTCACAACTACTCAACTAGCATGACTCTAATATCACCATCTTCATATCTCAAAACAATTATCAAGCATCAAACTTTTCTTAGTATTCAACGCACTCAAAAGAAAGTTTTACAAATCTTGAATACCAAGTATATTAAGATTTTTTAAGAAAATTACCATGCTATTTAAGACTCTCAAAATAATCTAAGTGAAGCATGAGAGATAAATAGTTTCTATAAAACAAATCCACCACCGTGCTCTAAAAGATATAAGTGAAGCACTAGAGCAAAACTATATAGCTCAAAAGATATAAGTGAAGCACATAGAGTATTCTAACAAATTCCAAATCATGTATGGCTCTCTCAAAAGGTGTGTACAGAAAGGATGATTGTGGTAAACTAAAAATCAAAGACTCAAATCATACAAGAAGCTCCAAGCAAAACACATATCATGTGGTGTATAAAAATATAGTTCCAAGTAAAGTTACCGATGGAAGTAGACGAAAGAGGGGATGCCTTCCGGGGCATCCCCAAGCTTTGACTTTTTGGTGTCCTTATATTATCTTGGGGGTTCCATGGGCATCCCCAAGCTTAGGCTCTTGCCACTCCTTGTTCCATAATCCATCAAAATATTTCACCCAAAACTTGAAAACTTCACAACACAAAACTTAACAGAAATCTCGTGAGCTCCGTTAGCGAAAGAAACCAAAAGACCACTTCAAGGTACTGCAATTAACTCATTCTTTATTTATATTGGTGTTAAACCTACTGTATTCCAACTTCTCTATGGTTTATAAACTATTTTACTAGCCATAGATTCATCAAAATAAGCAAACAACACACGAAAAACAGAATCTGTCAAAAACAGAACAGTCTGTAGTAATCTGTAACTAACGCGAACTTATGGAACTCCAAAAAATCATCCAAAATAGGACGACCTAGGCAATTTGTTTATTGATCAGAAGCAATTGGAATCACTATTTTATCACGTTCTGGTGATTTTTAACAATTGTTTCCGTGAACAGAAAGTTTCTGAAATTACAGCAAGATCAAATAACTATCATCCAAGAAAATCCTATAGGTTTAACTTGGCACAAGCACTAACTAAAACATAAAAACACATATAACCAGAGGCTAGATCAAAGATTTATTCCTAAACAGAAGCAAAAAACAAAAACTAAAAATAAAATTGGGTTGCCTCCCAACAAGCGCTATCGTTTAACGCCCCTAGCTAGGCATAAAAGCAAGGATAGATCTAGGTATTACCATCTTTGGTAGGCAATCCATAAGTGGATCTCATGATAGATTCATATGGTAATTTTATTTTCTTCCTAGGGAATTGTTCCATGCCTTTATTTAATGGAAATTGGATTATAATATTCCCTTCCTTCATATCAATAATTGCACCAGCCGTTCTAAGGAAAGGCCTACCAAGAATAATAGGACATGAAGGATTGCAATCTATATCAAGAACGATAAAATCTATGGGCACATAATTCCTATTTGCAAAAATAAGAACATCATTAATTATTCCCATAGGTTTCTTAATAGTGGAATCCGCAAGGTGCAAGTTTAGAGAGCAATCATCAAAATCACGGAAATCTAGCAAATCACACAAAGTTTTGGGAATAGTGGAAACACTAGAACCCAAATCACATAAAGCATAAAATTCATGATCCTTAATCTTAATTTTAATAGTTGTTTCCCACTCATCATAAAGTTTTCTAGGGATAGAAACTTCCAACTCAAGTTTTTCTTCATAAGATTGCATCAAGGCATCAACGATATGTTTAGTAAACGCTTTATTTTGACTATAAGCAAGAGGAGAATTTAGCACGGATTGCAACAAGGAAATACAATCAATTAAAGAGAAACTTCCATAATTAAATTCCTTGAAATCCAAAATAGTGGGTTTAGCAACATCTAGGGTTTTGCTTTCTTCAATCCCACTTTTATCAATTTTAGCATCAAGATCTAAAAACTCCGAATTTTTGGAACGACTTCTAGGTAATGGTGGATCATATTCAGTCCCATCATTATCAAGATTCATATTGCAAAACAAATATTTAATAGGGGACACATCAATAACTTTTAGATCTTTATCTTTTTTTCATGGAAATTGGAAGAACACGCTTTAATAAAGGCATCTTTCGTAGCACGCATCCTAGCGGTTCTTTCCTTGCACTCATCAATGGAAATTCTCATGGCTTTGAGAGACTCATTGATATCATGCTTAGGAGGAATAGATCTAAGCTTTAAATAATCAACATCAAGATAAATTCTATCAACCTTCCTAGCCAACTCATCAACTTTAAGCAATTTCTCTTCAAGCAAAGCATTGACATTCTTTTACGAATTCATAAACTCTTTAACACTAGTCTCAAATTCAGAGGGCATCTTATTAAAATTTCCATAAGAGTTGTTGTAGGAATTTCCATAATTATTAGAAGGATTACTAGGATAAGGCCTAGGATTAAAGTTCCCTCTATACGCGTTGTTACCAAAATTATTCCTACCAACAAAATTCACATCCATAGGTTCATTATTATTCTCAATCAAGGTAGACAAAGGCATATCATTAGGATCAGAAGAAACACTCTTAGTAGCAAATAATTTCATAAGTTCATCCATCTTTCCACTCAAAACATTAATTTCTTCTATCGCATGCACTTTTTTATTAGTAGATCTTTCAGTGTGCCATTGAGAATAATTAACCATAATATTATCTAGGAGTTTAGTAGCTTCTCCTAAAGTGACTTCCATAAAAGTGCCACCCGCGGCCAAATCCAAAAGATTTCTAGAACCAAAATTCAATCCGGCATAAATTTTTTGTATAATCATCCACAAATTCAAACCATGAATAGGGCAATTACGTATCATTAATTTCATTCTCTCCCAAGCTTGTGCAACATGTTCATGATCAAGTTGCTTAAAATTCATAATATCGTTTCTAAGAGAGATGATCTTAGCGGGAGGAAAATACTTAGATATAAAAGCATCTTTGCACTTGTTCCTAGAACCAATACTATTTTTAGGCAAAGATGAAAACCAAGCTTTAGCATGATCTCTAAGCGAAAAAGGAAATAGCTTCAATTTAACAATATCATTATCAACATACTTTTTCTTTTGCATATCACACAAATCCACAAAGCTATTTAGATGAGTAGCGGCATCTTCACTAGGAAGGCCGGCGAATTGATCTTTCATAACAAGATTCAACAAAGCAGTATTGATTTCACAAGATTCAGTGTTGGTAAGAGGAGCAATCGGAGTGCTAAGGAAATCATTATTGTTGGTATTGGTAAAGTCACACAATTTGGTATTATCTTGAGCCATCGTGACAAACAAGCAATCCAACACATGAGCAAACAAAAAGCAAGCGAGAAAGAGGCAAACGGAAAAAGAGAGAGCGAATAAAACGGCAAGGGTGAAGTGGGGGGAGAGGAAAATGAGAGGCAAATGGCAAATAATGTAATGCGGGAGATAAGGGATTTGTGATGGGTACTTGGTATGTTGACTTTTGCATAGACTCCCCGGCAACGGCGCCAGAAATTCTTCTTGCTACCTCTTGAGCACTGCGTTGGATTTCCTTGAAGAGGAAAGGATGATGCACCAAAGTAGTGTAAGTATTTCCCTCAGTTTTTGAGAACCAAGGTATCAATCCAGTAGGAGACTATGCGCGAGTCCCTCGTACCTGCACAAAGCAAATAACTCCTCGCAACCAACGCGATAAGGGGTTGTCAATCCCTTCACGGTCACATACGAGAGTGAGATCTGATAGATATGATAGATAATATTTTTGGTATTTTTGTGATAAAGATGCAAAGTAAAATAAAAGCAAAGTAAAAAAGCAAAGGCAATAATAAAGTGTAGGAAGATTGATATGATTAAGATAGACCCGGGGGCCATAGATTTCACTAGTGGCTTCTCTCAAGAGCATACGTATTTTACGGTGGGTGAACGAATTACTGTTGAGCAATTGACAAAATTGAGCATAGTTATGAGAATATCTAGGTATGATCATGTATATAGGCATCACGTCTGAGACAAGTAGACCTACTCCTGCCTGCATCTACTACTATTACTCCACTCATCGACGGCTATCCAGCATGCATCTAGAGTATTAAGTTCAAGAAAACAGAGTAACGCCTTAAGCAAGATGACATGATGTAGAGGGATAAATTCATGCAATATGATAAAAACCCCATCTTGTTATCCTCGATGGAAACAATACAATACGTGCCTTGCTGCCCCTACTGTCACTGGGAAAGGACACCGCAAGATTGAACCCAAAGCTAAGCACTTCTCCCATTGCAAGAAAGATCAATCTAGTAGGCCAAACCAAGCTGATAATTCGAAGAGACTTGCAAAGATAACCAATCATACATAAAAGAATTCAGAGAAGATTCAAATATTGTTCATAGATAATCTTGATCATAAACCCACAATTCATCGGTCTCAACAAACACACAGCAAAAAGAAGATTACATCGAATAGATCTCCACGGGAGAGGGGAGAACATTGTATTGAGATCCAAAAAGAGAGAAGAAGCCATCTAGCTACTAACTATGGACCCGAAGGTCTGAAGTAAACTACTCACACTTCATCGAGAGGCTATGGTGATGATGTAGAAGCCTCCGTGATGGATGCCCCTCCCATGGAGCTCCTAACAGGCCCCAAGATGGGATCTCGTGGGTACAGAAGGTTGCGGCGGTGGAATTAGGTTTTTCGCTCCGTATTTGATCGTTTGGGCGTACGTAGGTATATATAGGAGGAAGGAGTACGTCGGTGGAGCAACAGGGGGCCCACGAGGGTGGAGGGCGCGCCCTGGGGGGTGGGCGTGCCCCCTACCTCGTGCCCTCCTCCTTTATTTCTTGACATAGGGTCCAAGTCTCCTGAATCATATTCGGTGAGAAAATCACGTTCCCGAAGGTTTCATTCCGTTTGGACTCCGTTTGATATTCCGTTTCTTCGAAACTCTTAAATAGGCAAAAAACAGCAATTCTGGGTTGGGCCTCCGGTTAATAAGTTAGTCCTAAAAATAATATAAAAGTGGATAATAAAGCCCAATATTGTCCAAAACAGTAGATAATATAGCATGGAGCAATAAAAAATTACAGATACGTTGGAGACATATCAGTACATTTCTTGTAGAGCTCTCCGTCGTGAACCTTGTAGGCCTTCGAGCGCCGGACAATGCGGCGGGCCTCATTCTGTTCTTCGGGCAGCTCCTTCCTATTAATGTAGGCCAAGAAGGGTTCGGTCCATGGGGCAATGACTGCGATAATGAGATGGGCCGACGGTGTAATTTCGGTGGCTGAGCCCCCGATGATATCGGTGTGTTCAGAGTCTGGGGTTGTGTTCTGATCTGGACTGTTGTTGCCGCCCTCCCCTTGCCACACCACGGATGGCTTGAAAAGCCTTTCTAGGAAGATGTTAGGTGGGATGGGGTCGCACTTAGCGCCAATGCGAACAAGGACGTCCGCCACCTGGTTACTTTCTCGGGCGACGTGATGTAATTCAAGCCCCTCGAACCGAGCCGACATTTTTAGGACGGCATTACGGTAAGCTGCCATATTTGTATCTTTGGCATCAAAGTCTCGTTTATTTGAGATATTGCGAGGTGTGAGTCCCCGCGCACCTCCACGCGTTGTATGCCCATGGATACGGCCATCTGAAGACCATGCAATAAGGCCTCGTATTCGGCTGCGTTGTTGGAGTCTTTGTATAATATTTGGAGCACATACTGGACGACATCTCCAATGGGGGATGTTAACACAACGCCCGCTCCTAGCCCCGCCAACATTTTGGAGCCATCAAAATACATAACCCAATTGGAATATGCGCCGCATTTTTAGGGAGTTCGCCTCGTCCATTCGGGCGATTTAAGTCAGCCAAAGACTTGGGATTTGATGGCTCGACGTGGCTTGTATGTAATGTCAAATGGGAGTAGCTCTATGGCCCATTTGGTGATCCGTCCTGTGGCATCGCGGTTGTTTATTATGTCATTGAGTGGGACTTCGGAAGCCACCGTGATTGAACACTCCTGGAAGTAGTGTCGTAGCTTTCGGGATGCCATGAAGACCGCGTATGCTAACTTTTGGTAATGTGGTTACCGGGATTTGCATGGTGTGAGGACAGTAGATACGTAGTATACTGGTTTTTGAAGTGGGAATTTGTGTCTGTCCTCTTCTCGTTCGACGACGAGCACGATGCTCACCACCTGATGTGTTGCCGATATGTATAGCGACATGGGTTCGCCAGCGTTTGGTGCGGCCAGGATTGGGTTGCTTGCTAGGAGGGCCTTTATTTCTCCATCCGCAGCCGTGGTTCGTCCATTCAAAGTTATCGGTGCACCATAAGAGGTGATAGAGTGGTAGTGCCTTTTCTCCTAATCTGGAGATAAAGCGACTTAATGCTTCCACGCAACCAGCTAGTTTTTGGACTTGTTTGAGGTCTGTTGGCATAGCCAACTATGACAGAGCTCGGATTTTAGCTGCGTTTGCTTCTATTCCTCTATTGGAAACGATGAAGCCCAGCAATTTTCCGGCTGGGACGCCGAAGACACATTTTTTCGGGTTGAGCTTAATGGCATACGCACGAAGATTGTCGAATGTAAGACGTAAGTCATCTATTATTGTTTCGAGGTGCCTAGTTTTGATGACGACGTCGTCGACAGAAGCTTCTACCGTCTTGTCGATCTGCTTCTCCAGGCATGTTTGAATCATGCGTTGGTATGTGGCGCCGGCGTTCTTGAGCCCGAAGGGCATGGTGTTGAAGCAGAATGGCCCATATGGGGTGATAAATGCTGTTGTAGCCTGATCGGACTCCTTCATTTTGATTTGATGGTATCCAGAATATGCATCGAGGAAACACAGTGAGTCGTGTCCTACGGTGGTGTCAATGATTTGATCAATGCGGGAGGGGAAGGATCCTTAGGGCAAGCCTTGTCGAGGCCTTTGAAATTGACACATAGGCGCCGTGGATTTGTCCTTCTTGGTACCATCACCGTGTTTGCCACCAGTCCGGATGTTTGATTTCTCTAATGAATCCGCCTCGATAAGCTTGGCCAGCTCCTCCCCATGGCTTGTCGCTGGGTTCAAAAAAGCGCTTGTAGTGTTTGCTTGACCGGTTTAAATCCTTTAGTATATTGAGACTATGTTCGCCAGTCAGCGTGGGATCCCTCGCCATATCCAAGGATGCCAGCAAATATTGTTGGAGATATTCCTAGAGGCAATCATGTATGATGATATTTCCTATGTGTTTATGAATAAAGATAGTCCTTGGACATTATCAATGATGTGTATCGCAAGCACGTGACTTGTTTGTGGGACTATGCATTGTATGATGACTGTCCTAAAAGGTCCCTAGTCGAAAGGGCTGTGTGGACGCCAAGAGCCGACTAGACTAGCATATGACACGGTCGATGGCTCGGTCTCACTAGCCATGGAGCATAGGATGCTAACCGGATAATATGGACTTCGAAGGTCTGGTCGGATTCGACATAGTCGGATCCGAGTCGAGATAAGGTCCGAGTCGGACAGACCCAACTATGAGACGCAGCGATATGTCATCTGTGAGTCTCTAGTAAAACATACGCTCTATGTCCTAAGACCTGAGCCGACGCATGTACTCGAGATGGTGATAGACTTGCTTTGGGCCGACCAAACGCTACTCCGTGGATCGGGTAGTTACAAAGGTAGGTTTCGGTTTGTCCAATCCCATGCCGCGAGACATGGTCGCAAGATGGGATTTGCCCTCCGATCGAGAGATATACTCGGGCCCCTCGTGTGATCTCGACCAGGAAAGCATGGCTATGCGACAAGGATTATGAGATAATCCGGATTGTGGTCGGTATCACCGAACGAGAAAGAGGTCGGCTAGCACAAGGATGACAGTCTCGCTTTGAGCCCGACAACATATATCGTATGCAAAGGGAATGTAAGTGTGACACGTTGTACAGTGTTCGCTTAACCAGCTTCATAGTCAGCTTGGTGGTCGGCACGCCTTGCTAGAGGTCGTTACTAATCGTGACATGTGTCGGAGGTGATCCGAATCGTGACCAAGCCGACTTGAACCTAAGGGGTCGCGCGCTTAAGGGAAGGAACCCACGAGGTCAGTTCAGAGGACACCGGTCGGATGTGATCCGAATCGACTAGGAACGTGACCCAAGAGACTTTGGGCTTTAGGGTCCGTGGCGAGGCCCAAGTGTTGAGCTCGCGGCGGACGCCTATATAAAGTGGAGGTGCGGCACACTCATTAGTTCGACGCTTCGCGCGCGCGACTAGGGTTTGCATGTGTTGCGAATAGCCACCTCCACTCGCCGCCGATCGTGTGATCGGACCTAGCAGTCCGCCGCACGACGCTCCTCCCGCACGCCGGATACCGTTAGAGGAGGTGCACTTGCGCCGCCCGCGAACTCGTGACGGGGATCGGACGACCGCCGCCAAGGGAGATCGAACGAGGAGGAGACGATCCACGCAGACGCTGCTGCCCCAACTCTTCTTCCGCTGCACGGCATCGCTGCCTAGTGGTAACGAATCGTGATCCATCTCCGTAGCATGTTCCCGGATGTTCTGCGCGTAGGAATTTTTAATTTGCGGTCGACGACCTACCGCACAACCCAACAAAGGGTATCGAGCCTCTTTATAGGATTTGGATTCAGATCGTATGCATATTAGATATGTGGAGGCGGTAGATGAGATCTGTTGTCCTTGAAGAAATCGGCTATGTGCACGGTTGATGTGATCAACGCACATGGGGATCGTTGAGGCTATGTTTTCGTGAATCGATCGATGAGGTCGTGACACGATATACCCCTACCGGTCGGTCATCCGCCATCGGGTTAATAAAGGAAACGAACCGAATCGGATTCGCGATGATCGATAAGATCGGTCGATCGAGAATTCGCGTGATCGGAGTTCGATGTGATCTGTGATTTCGAAAACGTCGGGCGCTGCCCGCACCACGAGGGACCGCCGCAGCGTAGCGCCGTATATTTCAGACCGACACACAAACCGTAGAATGTGATTCTATGCATAACTTTGTTTTGCAGGTTTGATGAATAGTATGGCTCATGTGTATGTGATGCATGTGTGTAATTTATACGTGGCTCTGCGTGTCATGTTTGTCACCGGCAGAGCCAAAGTGCTGTCATTATATTGTATAACGACCATGCGTGTCGACTTGTGACTCTATGTAAAATTCATTACTAATTGTAGTAGTTGGATAATAGAGATCAGGTTGGTGGCTTGGCGCCCCGGCGTGACAAACAAGATGGAGTTCAGAGATGGTCATCGGAGTTGGAGCCGACCTAGAAGAACGCCCATGAAGGAGCCATACTATTTCACAATATGTGTTATTTGTGATTGTTATGCTTCTTTGTTTCTATGCATGTTAGAATGGTAGAAAGATCCTCATGAATATCAAGCTTAATTGCCATCCCCGATGTTGCACCTTCGCACGCCAAGTACGCCTAGTAGTGGGCTCATAAAATTGGGGTGCTGCTGGGTGTCCTTGAATCAAGGGTTCGTGGTTTCGACACGGACATGCACCGCATCAAAGTTAACTTGACAAGGCTATCAAACGGTTTTGGGCCTTGTGGCAAAGAAGGTAGGGAGCCGGGGTATGAGATACCTTCCCGATCGACAGGAGTCGTATAGAGATACGATTAGCAAAGAGTTGCTTACCGTATAGGTATGTTGGCTAGCAGTGATGCTAAAGCTCACTAGTTGCATGCGCTAGTCGGATCCTGAATCACTGAGAGTTTGCGGAGGGATGCCAACTTCAGTGGGAGTATTTCTGTTCAGGCTAGAATTACTCAACATAAACACATTGCTTAGTGATTGCATATTTTCTGTTGTAGATCAATGGCACCACCTGCTCAACTCAACTTTGCATTGAAATCAATTCTGGAAAAGGATAAACTGAATGGAACAAACTTTACCACCTGGTATAGAAATTTGAGAATTGTTCTCAAGCACGATAAAAAGGAACATGTTCTAGAGGATCCACTTCCAGAGGAACCTGCTGATAATGCTAGTGCCACAGCTAAGAATGCCTACCAGAAACTCGTTGATGAATCAACGGAGATCAGCCGTCTGATGTCTGGCTTGTATGGAGCCCGATTTGCAACAGATTTCAAAATGTTGAGGCTTACGATATGATCGAGAGTCTCAAGAGCATGTTTCGCATACGTGCTAGGACCGAAGGTTCAACGTCTGCGATCCTTGATGGATTGCAAGTTGAAGGAAGGTGATCCATCGAGCCCACATGTGATCAAGATGATCGGATATGTGCAAGCTTTGGATCGCTTTGGGCTTCCCGCCTTGGATGAGCTGGCTATCGATGCTGTTCGGGTTCTCTTCCGCCCAGCTATGGGACGCTCATCTCGAACTATCATATGCATGGCATGGATAAGAAGCTCACTGAATTGCATGGGATGCTCAAGGTGGCAGAGCAGGATATTAAGAAAGGCACGATCAAGTGTTGATGGTGCAGAAATCGCTAAGTTCAAGAAGAGTTGGTCCAAGAAAAGGCTAAGGCAAAGGGCACGGAGACGGTAACCTCTGCCATACCAAGTCTGGACCGACTCAAAGACCATTTGCTTTCACCGCAAGGAGACCGTCACCGGAAGAGAAATCAGAGCAAGTGGCTTGCAGAGCATGGCAAGAAGGCCGGAAATGCTTCTTCGTGCAAAGGTACACTTGTTGCATATGTTATAGACATTTACCTTGCTGACATACCTAGTAGCTCTTGGTATTTGATACCGGATCGGTTGTTCATATTTGCAACTCGATGCAGGGCTGGTAAGAACTAGGCGTGGGCACAAGGGGAGATTGACATCGTGGTCGGCAACAAAGCAAGAGTTGCTGCGTTGGAGGTCGGCACGATGCAGCTCCAGCTTCCTTCCGGATTCATTATGGAATTGAATAATTGTTATTACATTCCTGCACTTAGTCGAACATTATTTCTGCCTCATGTTTGATGAGTCAAGGTTATGAATTCAATTTAAAGGACAATGGTTATTCGATATTTTGAATGGTATGTTCCACGGCTATGCACCCATTGTTGATGGGCTATTTATATTGAATCTAGAATAGGAACCGGTCTATAATGTAAATGTCAAGAGGCATAAGCCTAATGAGATAAACCGACATACTTCGGCATTGCCGCTTGGACACATTAGTCTCAAACGCATGAAGAAGCTCCATGATGATGGGCTCCTAACTTCGTCCGACTTCGGTCGCTCGAGACATGTGAATCATGCTTGCTCGGCAAGATGACTAAGTCTCCTTTCGCAAAGAGTTGCGAGAGGGCATCCGAGCTATTGGAGATTATACATGTGATGTGTGTGGTCCAATGAGCACAACCGCAAGAGGTGGCTATCAAGATTTCGTGACTTTTACCGACGACTTGAGTAGATATGGATATATCTATTTGATGAGGCACAAGTCGGAGACTTTTGAAAAGTTCAAAGAGTTTCGTAACGAGGTTGAGAATCAGCTCGGCAAGACTATAAAGCTTCGCGATTTGATCGTGGAGGTGAGTACATGAGCCAGAGTTCGATGATCATCTCAAAGGTCGAGGTATAGTACTCAGCTCACACCTCCTGCACGCCACGAGAAATGGCGGTCGAACGGAGGAATAGGACCTTGTTGGACATGGTCCGCCTATGATGAGCAAATCGGATTTACCTTGTCATTTTGGGGATACGCCTAGAAACCGCAGCTTACACTTAATAGGGTACCATCAAAACTGTAGACAAGACACCGTGATGAGATGTGGACCGAAGAGTCCCGCTTGTCTTTTCTAAAGATTTGGGGTTGTGAAGCATTTGTCAAGTGACTTATGTCGACAAGCTTACACCCAAGTCGGATAAATGCATATTCGTGGATATCCGAGGGAAACCTTGGGATATAGCTTCTACAACCGGAAGAGAACAAAGTGTTTGTTGCTCGAACGGGTTTTCCTTGAGAAAGAGTTTCTCACCGGGAGGCCAGTGGAGGACGGTTCGACTCAAGAAATTCGAGGACCACTGGGACGGCTCGGCCGGTGATGAAATCATACCGAGTCGGCCAGGGAACCCTAGTGGAAGCGGCACCGAACCACGGAGGTCGGAAAGATTGCGCAGAGTGCGTGATGTATTGTTGCTAGAAAGCGATGAGCCGGCCACATATGCGTAGCGATGGTGAGACCAGATTCGAGGCATGGCTAGAGGCCATGAGATCCGAGTTAAAGTCCATGGATGAGAATCAAGTCCGACTTGGTTGATCCGCCACCGCGTGAACGCCATTGGTTGCAAATGGGTCTTTAAGAAGAAAACCGATGTGGATGGAAATGTTCAGATCCACAAAGCTCGGCTTGTCGCTAAAGGTTATGGACAAGTTCAAGGAATTGACTACGACGAGACTTACTCGCCGGTAGCGGCGTGAAGTCGGTGAGGATCATATTAGCTATAGCTGCATATTTCGATTACGAGATATGGCGATGGATGTCAAGACGGCTTTCCTTCACGGAAATTTAACCGAGGACGGTATATGATACAGCCCGAGGGTTTTGTCGATCCGACTAGCACTAGTAAGGTATGCAAGCTCAAGAGATCCATTTATGGGTTGAAGCAAGCATCTCGAGTTGGAACATTCGCTTTGATGAAGTCGCCACCGATCTCGGTTTCATCAAAAGCTAAGAGGACTCTTGTTTATACAAGAAGTTAAGGGGAGCTCGATAGTGTTTTTGATCTTGTATGTGGACGACATACTACTGATCGGAAATAATGTTTCATGCTAAACTCGGTCAAGGAATCATTGAATGGCAAGTTTTCGGCGAAGGACCTTGGTGAGGCAGTCTATATTTTAGGCATTAAGATCTATAGAGATAGATCGAGGAGGTTGCTCGGCTTAAGCCGTGAGCACGACATAGATAAAGTGTTGAAGCGGTTCAACATGAGTGAGGCGAAGAAAGGGTTCTTGCCGCCTCACATGGTATAAGGCTAAGCGAGACTCGAGTCCTTCGACATATGATGAGCGAAGCAGATGAGTAGGATTCCCTATGCCTCAAAGAATCGGATCCATCATGTATGCCATGATATGTACAAGGCCCGATGTTGCTTTTGCAATAAGCCTAACAAGTAGATACCAGGCCAACCTGTGAGAGTCACCGGGCAGCGGTAAAGACTATTTTGAAGTACCAAAAGGACTAAAGAGATGTTCCTAGTTTATGGAGGTGAGGAAGAGCTCGTCGTAAGGGGTTACGCCGATGCTAGTTTCCAAACCGACAGAGATGATTGTCGATCACACCGATTCGTACGCCCCGAATGGAGGAGCAGTAATCGATGAGTTCCAAGCAGGATACGTGGCCGATTCTACCACGTAGTTTAATACATTGCGACTTGTGAAGCTGCAAAGGAAGGTGTTTGATCCGCATTTTCTGGATGATCTTGGTATTTTCCCAGCCTCGTGAAACCGCTGGACCTTTATTGTGATAATTCGTGCCATCGCACAAGCCAAGGAGCCGAGGAATCACCACAAGGTCGCATACATAGACCGGAAATATCACCCGATACGAAAGATCGAAAGAATGGTGATGTAGAGTTATGCAAGATTCACACGGATGCAAATGTTGTAGATCCGCTGACTAAGCCGCTCCACAACCCAAGCATGAGGGGCACGTTAGAGCTATGGGCATTCGATGTCTATTTGATTGACTCTAGTGCAAGTGGGAGATGTTGGAGATATGCCCTAGAGGCAATCATGTATGATGATATTTCCTATGTGTTTATGAATAAAGATAGTCCTTGGACATTATCAATGATGTGTATCGCAAGCACGTGACTTGTTTGTGGGACTATGCATTGTATGATGACTGTCCTAAAAGGTCCCTAGTCGAAAGGGCTGTGTGGACGCCAAAAGCCGACTAGACTAGCATATGACACGGTCGATGGCTCGGTCTCACTAGCCATGGAGCATAGGATGCTAACCGGATAATATGGACTTGAAGGTCTGGTCGGATTCGATATAGTCGGATCCGAAGTCAAGATAAGGTCCGAGTCGGACAGACCCAACTATGAGACGCAGCGATATGTCATCTCGTGAGTCTCTAGTACAACATACGCTCTATGTCCTAAGACCTGAGCCGACGATGTACTCGAGATGGTGATAGACTTTCTTTGGGCCGACCAAACGCTACTCCGTGACGGGTAGTTACAAAGGTAGGTTTCGGTTTGTCCAATCCCATGCCGCGAGACATGGTCGGTAAGATGGGATTTGCCCTCCGATCGAGAGATATACTGGGCCCTCGTGGTGATCTCGACCAGGAAAGCATGGCTATGCGACAAGGATTATGAGATAATCCGGATTCTGGCCAGATCACCGAACGAGAAAGAGGTCGGGCTAGCACAAGGATGACAGCCTCGCCTTTGAGCCCGGCTAACATATATCGTGGCGGCAAAGGGAATGTAAGTGTGACACGCCAGGCTGTGTTCGCTTAACCAGCTTCATAGTCGCTTGGTGGTCGGCACGCTTTGCTAGAGGCCGGTACTAACCGTATGTGTCGGAGGTGATCCGAATCGTGACCAAGCCGACTTGAACTTAAGGGGTCGCGCGCTTAAGGGAAGGAACATACGAGGTCGGTTCAGGACACCGGTCGGATGTGATCCGAATCGACTAGGAACGTGACCGAGTAGACTTTGGGCTTTAGGGTCCGTGGCGAGGCCCAAGTGTTGAGCTCCGCGGCGACGCCTATATAAAGTGGAGGTGCGGCACACTCATTAGTTCGATCGCTTCGGCCATGCGATTAGGGTTTGCATGTGTTGCGAATAGCCACCTCCACTCGCCGATCGTGTGATCAGACCGCAGTCCGCCGACGACGCTCCTCCACGCACGCGGATACCGTTATAGGCGGTGCACTTGCGCCGCCCGCGAACTCAGACGTGGATCGGACTACCGCCGCCAAGGGAGATCGAACGAGGAGGAGACGATCCACGCAGACGCCGCTGCCCCAACTCTTCTTCCGCTGCACGGCATCAAGGTGTCTAGTGGTAACGAACGTGATCCATCTCCGTAGCATGTTCCTCGGATGTTCGCGCGAGGAATTTTTAATTTGCAACGACGCACCTACCGCACAACCCAACAAATATGTCCCGCTTTTTATGCAGGAATTTCAGAAAAGCGCGCCAACTGTTGGGTTCAGCCAGTTCGATAGATGTTGTCTTCTTGGGGTCCATTGGGTGGACCTGGAATTTGACTATTTCTTCCGCTGGTTTGAAGGAGGTGGATTTGGGGCATTTGTCGAGGATCACATCGCCCCTGTCCACCGTGGGAGTGTAGTGCGTTAGTTCTTCGCCGCAAGGGCTTTGGATAGCGCCAAGGGCCGTAGATGCGGTTTTGTTTTCAGACGGAGTGCTATGTCCGATCATCGACGAG
>JAHIAM010014630.1:0-28947 GCA_021605205.1 Aegilops longissima | reverse complement strand
CATCATATATGAACATTTTACTCCACCATGTGAACATATATATTGTCGCTACCATATGGACTAAATTTGAATCAATTTTCCTTATTTGAATAAGATTGTTGTCAAGTTATACAATAATTTAAATATTATCTTGATAACAAAAGACATGCATATAGCAGTAATCATATTTCATATGAACTACATGTACCATACCCTCCAATTCAAATATTTGTATCCATTTTATGTTGAATTCAAATCATAGTACATTATTGGTCTAGGTAGCTAGATGTTCGGGATAATCTAAACCCTGTTTTCATACGATAATTTTTGGCTGAATTGGGACAAGTTTTGGTATAACCTTTAAAACCGGAGATTCTCTCAACAAGCCTCGTGGTTCCGAGGGGAACGTGTCACCTTTGTGTGTGAAACGATATACGCTGCCTCCCCTGATTTTATTTACAGAGGCAACATAGAACTATATGAGTGCCCCTTTAAATTTTGGAATTATTTGGTTCATTTGGCCTTTTATACATTAATTGAGTTTCGGACTTTTAATGTGCATAATCTAAATATGAATTGCATGCACATGCTCCTGCACCAAAGTGGGTTGAAAATCAATGTGTCCTTGGTTGAATTTCTAGGTCCCATGGAAGAAATGAGAATGAAATTCAAACATCTGGGCCATGACTGCCGAGAACATCGAGAAACTTAGATTTTAAATTCATGTAAATCCAAAACTCGCTGAAATCATGAAACTTGGCATGGTGTCATGTCATGGCACTAACATGTTGTGGTAAAAAAAATTTGAAGCTTGGTTCTAAGAGGGAACGGCCACCTTTGAGTGTGAAACGATATACCTGCCCCTTGAGTTTCTTAACAAAGGCAACATAGAACTACATTAGTGCCCCGTTAAATTTTGGAATTATTCCGGTTCGTTTGTTTTTTATACATTAATTGAGTTTCGGTCATTTAATGTGCATAAGTCAAATTTGAACTACAAGCACATGCTCGGCACCAAAGTTGGTTGAAAATCACATTTGTGTCCTGGTGAATTTCTAGGTCCCATGCAAGAAATGAGAATAAAATTAAAACATCCGGGCATGGTGGTTCGCCGAGAACATTGAGAAACTTGGTTTTAAAATTTGTAAATCCAAAACACGTGAAAATCATGAAACTTGGCATGGATGTCATGTCATGGTACTACCATGTTGTGGTAAAAATGGCCAATAGGAACAATTTTGGTATAAGCTTTTGCAAACCGCTTCTCCAAGAAGGCTCTGGTTCGAGAGGAATCACCTTTGAGTGCAAACGATATAGTTGTCCCCTTGAGTTTATTTAAAAGGCAACATAGAACTACATGAGTCCCTTTAAATTTTGGAATTATTCGCTTCTTGGCCTTATTTACACATTAATTGAGTTTTTCATTTAATGGCATAATTCAAATTTGAACCAAGCACATGCCCCTCACCAAAGTTGGTTGAAAATCACATTTGTGTCCTCGGGAATTTTACCCCTTCCATCTATAAGGTCCTAATGCTTTTGAGGCTAACTTGACCAAACTTAGAGCAATAATATTGACATGCAACTTACACAAAGCATACCTTCAAATTTGTATGTCAAAGGAGCTTAATATAATTTTCATAGTATACATCTCATGTGCTATTAATCTTGTCAATAGTCAAAGGCTGTCTTGAAAACACATTAGGCCCTATATAGATGGAAGGAGGGAGTAGTCCCATGCAAAAATGGAATAAGATTCAAACATCCGGGATCGTGGTTCTCGAGAACATTGAGAAACTTGGTTTTAAAATCATGAAACTTGGCATGCCCACACTCGCCGTTATTCTCCGCGACGGCAGACGAACCAAGAACCTCAGACAACAGACTCATTCCTGCGGGAAACAAATGCCAGTCTTCCCTACCCGTGTCCTCTTCCTAGGCCTCGCCACGTCCACCGCCTGGTGCTCTCGGCGCGACTCGGTCAACGTGGTCAACAACCGACATGCATCCGGCGGATTGTACGTGAGACCGACAACGGTCCACGGTCAGACGCAGCAAGGAAATGCCTCCTTATTATGCGCAAAATAATGATTCTCCACCGACATCGTGGACCCACCGAAGGGCCTCTATATTTCGTGAAAAACGTTAGCGCCACGACACTCGACCACACCATATATTCGCACGCAAGGAAGTGCCTCCTTATTACGCACAAAAATGAATACCCCCCGTTAGCTGGGACCCAAAGATAGTGGCAGTGACTTGTGGGCCTACTTGTTGACGGGGCGGAGGCTTTGTCAAATTAGTCAATATGCACGCTTTCTAGCTCCAAAGGACTGTGATGATGTCTATCCAAAGGCCAGAAGTGCTTCTTCAACCTCTCGGTCTTCTTGCTCCACCCGCCCAAACCAGCACCGGTCGTGCCTCGGCTCCTTTCTCCTCAGGTCGGTTGCGAAGGGCGGAGGCTCATCGCCTCTACTACTCCCATCACGACAGGCCATCCTCTACTCACCCACACCCCCGTTATTCTGCGGCGATCGCAGCCTCACACCGCAATAACCAGTTGAACCTCGACTTTCACGCCAGGCATCCACCGCCGCTGCCTTCCCTATTGCCCAACCACCGGTGCTCTCGGCGCCGGTGGTCAACATGGTCAAGGAATGGCTTCCATCGGACGGATCAGACGCGGAGAGGCTGACACCGGTCCACGGCCGCAGCAAGGAAGTGCCTCCTATTACGCAAAATAATTATTCCTCCACCTAACAAAGAGACCCACCGGACGGCCACCAGATTTCGCAAAAACGTTTCCTCGACCGGGACCCACTCAGCTACATCTTCGCACGCAAGGAAGTGCGCCCAAAAACCATTCTACCGATCGCTGGGACCCACCACTACATCTTCGCAGTAGGAAGTGCTCAAGGCCGACCCACCGGTCGAAGCGCACGTAGCATTGTCATTCCGTCGCGAACGTAATGCACATACCGGTCGCCAGAGGCGCCGCACGGTCGAGTAGAGGCACGCACGTAGCATGTACACCGTATGCAGCGGCGAGGGTGCAAGAAAGAAAATACGCCACGCACGCATACGGCAGGTCTCGAACGCTTACTGCAAGATATGTACGGCCAGGGCGTCGTACATGGCTGGGCGAATGGAGAAACAACGCCGTCATCGTGTTCATGGGGAGGCAACGGAATGCGCCATGTTCATCGGGAGGCAACGGAATGCGCCGCTGTTCATGGGGAGGCAACGAATGCGCTGTTCATCGGGAGGCAATGGAATGCGCCGGTTCATCAGAGGCAACCGCTTGGACGAAACAGCGATGGGAACGAGGCATGCGCATCGCGACAACGGAGAAAACGGACTCTCCTACATTCGAACGGGTCCCGTTGATCGGGAGGGTGTGGCGCATCAAAAAACGAGGAAACGGACCTCCCACGGCCAAACGGGGTCCCGTTGATCGAGGGTGCGGCATCGCAAAACAGAAACGGACCTCCCACGGTCAAACGGGGTCCCGTTGATCGGGAGGTGTGGACGCATCACAAAATGGACGAAACGAACTTGTGTTGGAGCGCCACGGTTTGAAATGGGGTCCTGTTCATCGGGAGGGTGTGGCACCGAAAACGGGACTCCACGGGATACCATCTCCACCGCCGACCTCCTCCAGCCTCCACGGGCCACCGCCGACCTCCTCCACCTCCACGGCCCCTGCTCATCCAGGCCCACCGCCGCTACTCCACCGCTCCTGCTCAACCACCCTCCACGGGCACCCTCCACCGCTCATCGCTCATCTAGCCTCCATACCACGGGTCCTGTTCAACCACCCCTCCACGGCCACCCTCCACCATCTACTGCTCATCCAGCCTCCACCACACCACGGGATCCCTGTTTCATCCAGAGGCAACGCCACCGCCACATCGCTCATCCAACCCCCCCCCGCCGCGCCACTGCTCATCCCAGGCATCGATCGGCTTCGCTAGCAGAAGCGGCGAATCGCCGATCGGGTCCAGCTAACAGCCATCGATCGATCGCGGTTCAAGAACGCCAGTTCGCAGCAGTAATCGCGGGTTCGCTAGAGCCCAACGCCTTGCTCGGGTTCTTAGAGCACGCATTACACGCTGCCAGACGCGGTACAGAGAAACGCGATCGCCGCCCCGACCTCCCACCGTAATCGGAACTCCCGAAATTTTTCTCCCCTTGCTTCTACAACGTTTTTTCCGCCATGGACGCCCAAAGAATGTCATGCAGCTGCTCTCCGCCCGCAGACAAAAAGCCCATTTTATGTCATGATTTTTGGTCATAGAAGTAGGATCCCACCACATCTATGATGATATCGGTTTTGTCACAATTATCGCCATAGAAGTGTCATATGTATGATGTAAAAATTTCGCTCGCCCAAAATGTCACTTGATGTTTTTTGTAGTGTATAATGCTATCAATAATCAAAGCAAGATAATATGCATAAAAGATAAACATCACATGCAATTAATATAAGTGATATGATATGGCCATCATCATCTTGTGCTTGTGATCTCCATCTCCGCAACCGCCATGATCACCATCACACCGCGACACCTTGATCTCCATCGTAGCATCGTTGTCGCCTCGCCAATCTTATGCTTCTATGACTATCGCCACCGCTTAGTGATAAAGTAAAGCATGTATGCATTGCATTATACATAAAGCGACAACCATATGGCTCCCGCTGCCAATAACTCGGTTACAAAACATGATCATCTCATACAATAAAATTTAGCATCATGTCTTGACCATATCACATCACAACATGCCCCTGCAAAACAAGTTAGACGTCTCTACTTTGTTGTTGCAAGTTTTACATGGCTGCTACGGGCTTAGCAAGAACCGTTTTACCTACGCATCAAAACCACAACGATAGTTTGTCAAATTAAGCCCTATAAACCGGAAAGGAGGAGTATCGCTGTGTACGCAATAACCGCACAATCAGATACATATCTTACGGTTAATGGGGCATTCGATGAATAGCCGCGTGGCGAGCCTCTAGGCTAGTCCTTTTCGCACGCATTAAACCTATTCCGATTTCTCGCACGCACCATCGTGCTACCCAAAAACTTGTACTGAAGTTTAGTAGTACGTTATACAGAAGAGAAGAGGTGTACGACGCACTCGCCCCTCTCACACATGCGCCTGTTTTTCTAAAAGGAGGATGATGACCCCTCGGCTCGTGACCGAGTCACACACGATCAGTAGCTGGAATTGTAGTGTTCTCAACCATCCGATTGGTCTATCATGGATGTACCTATATACTAAAACATGTCTAGATACATCTATATTTTGACAAATGGAAGGCATGTATTGTGGAATTAGGAGGTTATATCAAATGGATAAAAGGAACGATCTAGAACTAAAATACGTCACATACATCTCCTTTATCCATTTTGATGACAAGTAGTACTCTTACCCAAAGGAACTTTATATCCATCAAACAAAATATCCGCTCGATCTGTTGAAATTATCGATCCGATGTTGAGGTAATTGCTCATCGCCACCAAAACCCACCATTTCTAAGCTAAAGTAGACCAAGGTAATCCCTATATTAGCATATTACTAAGATAAATGAAGGCAATCAGAGAAACATTTAGGACGTGAGCTTGTCAATCAATGTGGAGGGACACAAGCTTAGCCCTGCCAACAGCCTTGGGCGGAACTGCCAAGAAGGTCAGCCCCGCACGCCGACGCCGCCGATCCTTGCTGCTTGTCACCTCCATTTCCACCTTGACGGGCGCTTCTACCGTGCTCTTGGTCTGCGGGCCGTCGCCTTGAAGCTGGCCAAGTAGTGCGTGGGGGACCTTACTCGATGCGCATTTAATCGACACGGCGATAGGAGCGCCGATGTCGAGCATGTCGCCGACCAGAAAAAAGCGCCGTGGTCCTCCTCCGTAACAGCAAGAGTCGGTTCGGCTGCTGGCACTTGCAGCCGGAGCACCTGTCGTGATCGGGATCCTGTGCATGGGCATGGATGGCGGTGCTTATGTGGTGGTAGAGACCGGCGCGGGCCTTCGAGTCGCAGACGGCATGTGGCATTTGCAGCGCGAGCGACACACGCCTCCGTGATCGGCGAAGCCAGGTAAGTGACGAGAGCCCACAACCTTCATGCGGGCACTCCACTCACCGATTAAAGGATCGAGTCCACCACTGTTCCGCGACGCCGAAGCCACCGCTGCGCTGCACTTCGCATCCGCCGCTGGTTCTCGGCGCCGACGGCAGTCTCGCAGCAGCTGTGCCTCCCTTGCATCCGCAGAATCAATCGAAAAAGACATCAATCAAGAAACCTGCACCTTGCTCAATCAGCCGAACGGACGAGGTGTATTCGAACCTCATACACGGAGGCGCCAAGGGGCGGAGGCACAAGGCAAGGAGCACGGTGAGGTCCATGGAGACTTTAGAACTCCATCGCTTCCCATTCGGTTCTGCATGATCTCCTCGCGTGCACAACCATCTTCGACTTGGGCCGGGTATTACAAAGCTTTATCACATATTTATAGTACTACTTCAAGGCATTAAATCAACACATGCAAGTATCAAAAGAAGAGTCAATGACATGCATGCATGTGTTGTAATTAATGCATCGGTAAACACAAATTATTGAAATACTCCTCCTTTCCGTTTATAGGCTTATCTCAAAATCAGTTTTCCATTTTATAAGGCTCAATTTGGTTGTTCCTATCACATGTTCAGATTCCAAGGTGCATTAAATCATTGCATGCAAGTATTAAGAGAAAATTGACTAATGCATGCATTGCACTAATGCATTGATAAACATACTTTTTTGAGAAAACAAGACCATTAATTGGGTGCTTTGCAAACTACAAAAATATTCCACCACTCACCATCTACAAGACTTGGTTGGTGAGATTTTGAATTGAGCCTTATAAATCGTAAAAGGAGGGAGTATATCGAGTGTAGTGCTTTGATGTGTCGCACCAACTCGCACATCAACGTGAAGTTTTATTATCCTTCCTCGCTGGATTTAATCGCACCTGTTTTTGTTATGACAGGTTGGCCACACACCGCCGTGCCCACTCATCATACACGCAAAGGCGGAGCGCCCCTCGCCCATGAGCGTGGTGGTCAAGACTAGGAGAAGCTGCTACACGCTTCCTCCCGCGACGCTGGGACATGCATCTGCTCAATCGGTGTCGATGGCCAAGCGATCGTAGTACCTCCAGGTAGTACTCCATCATTGTTCGACCTCAAGAGGCGCAAGCCGCAGCCCCACGCTGTGGCGCTCATGTAGAGTAGTCTAGGATATGTAACTGCGCTAAGCTTAAAATGGGGCTGGCTCCATGCTATGTGGCCGCCTTAAAGTTTTAAAAAATTAAAATAGTCTTCTGGCCCTACCGCCACCTTGGTGATTGTAGTTTGCACGCCTATCCGTCAAGACATCAATATATATTTTAATTTGTTTTTTCGAAAGGCGGACTTCGCCTCTCGTGATCGTAACGATGCATACAACCACATATATTTTAATTTGTGGTGGGTAAATGTTAGAGGTTGCAGCAAATATATTGTACACTATGGGTCTTTCAGCCAAGTTTAGAGGCAAGCATGTGGGCCAGCTATGATGTGTCGCACAACTCGCATAACGAGGAGAAGCTTGATTTTACTACACGCTTCCTCGCCCATGCGGGTTGCTCGCAAACGAGGACAGGCTTTTGCTTAGTAGTACTTTAATAAGCTATCCGCCCCGCCACGGTGGACGGACATGCAGAAGGATTTGACATCAGAGAAGTGTAGTAGTAACATCATTGTTCGCCTTCTCAAGAGGCAAAGAGCCAAGCGCAAACCGAACGCTAAGCTATGTAACATTGAGCACGATATAGCCGTGCTCTGCATGAGACAAAATTGTTATGAGCCCACTATTGTACTAGTACGCATAACTACTTTAGTATAGCCATGTAAACCGTAAAGGAGTATTTTCCTTCTAGAGATTTCAACAAGTGACTAGACTACACCGAGACGGAGTACATATGGAGCAAAATGAGTGAATCTACACCGTGAAATATTATGTACTAGTTCTATCGCTTTCTCTCCGAGGTGCACAATATTGAGTATACTAACTAGTCTCTTTTTGATGCTATTTACGGTTTTTTACACAAAGATGCACGCAAGCGCCATATACACACGCATACATTCACCCCTATGAACGCATACACGCACGATAATTATAATCTTGAAATTTACTTGTCACCATAGGCACCTCGTCAGTCGACGGGTCCATAGGTGCTTGAATGCCAAGGAGGAAGAGGGTAGCGTTCCCTAGACGTTGAACAGTCAATGATGCATCCTCAATTACATGCAGAGGGAATTAATTGGAGAAGCATAATAGAGCCATGATGATGTGAATGCAACAGAGTTTGACTCTCATATAATAAAGGCGCCCACCACTCCAATCCATCTACTCCAAGTCTCTCGCAACATCGCCACTCCAATCCAAGACCAAGTGACCGAAGCCACAAGCACCTATGGAGGCGATGGACGCGATGCGGCATGGGTCAGGCTAATCATCCAAGGCCGCTCAGGCTCCCGCATCAAGAAAGCAGCTTCTAGACGGTGGTCGGCGCATCAAGAATCAGAGTCCTCGCCAACGCCGGCTTCCGCTCGCATGGACTCCACATGATGGTCAACTCCATCCGCAAGTTCACCACCACCAAGAAGCGCCAGCTGGACGACCTTTGCCGCAGATTCTCAAGCTTACGCTACCAGCGCTCCTCATTGCCCGCCACACCTCATCACCTACATGGTGACAAATTCATTCAAGCTCCGTGGTTCCCTGCGGTGCCGGAGGTCGCGACGAAGAATGTGCACCTCGAGGTCAAGACTTCCATGCAGCACCGCCCATGCAAGAAACCGTCGACCTGCACATCCACGCCTACGAGGAAATCATCTACATAGGCCACTACAAGGCAAGCGAGGACGAAAGACGTTGGTTTCTTCCAGCGGATGAAATCTTTGGACGCCATTGTTCGAAGCACGCCGACCGGGCCACGAAAGCCGCCGCTACTTAGGCGCCATTCCGTGCCGGCGCTCGAGTCGAGGAGGTGGACGCCCGATGAATGCATCCTTCTTCTTGCCTCCTATAACCAAAGCACTGATCGCCGTGGCCTTAATACTTTATTAGTATAGTACTCCTCCGCTCCCAAATATAAGTCTTTCTAAAGATTCCAGCAAGTGACTACTACATACGGAGCAAAATGAGTGAATCTACACTCTAAACTATGTCTACATACATCTCAGTATGCTGTATTCCATTTGAACTAGTATCTAAAAATGCTTATATTTATGAACGGAGGGAGTATATGGCATTTTTATTCCAACAGAATGCTTTCACCGTGGAGGTGGGTCATAGCTGAGCAACCACCCGCCCACCAAGCGCCGGGCCGAGTTTAGAATTACAAGAGAGAAACGAGGAGGAGAGCTAGTCAGAGCACGGACGCTATTGTCGATGGGACTCGTGGTTATAGAATATGAGTACCGAGCACTCGGCTCTTTTTTTGAGGGAAAATTAGTCGATGTCTAGTACCACTAGTTGGGTGCCCATACTTCATAGCTGTCATCACTTTAGGTCTCCTTTTCGAACCGCTGCCATGCTTCACAGATATATTTTTTCACGCATTTATCCTCCTATATGTACCCTATTTCCACGGCCCCATTCGCCGACTATGGGACATAGAGCATCTGGGTCAGAGCATGCAGACTCGAGCATATGCCGGGTACTTTACATTTTGCCTCACTAATTACATGCAAACCCCCGCAGAAGAATAAATAAATGAATGAATTACTACATGAAACCGATTATTTTCGTGGAAACCGAGCACGCTCATTAAATTCTGGACATAACACGCTTATAAAAAATGACCGGACCTAAACCAGCCTAAGGGCCTCTTTGATTTTTCCCGCAAAAAGGGCCTCTTTGATTCGCAGGATACCGAAAACACGGAATGGGGAAAGTATGATGGCGTATGACCTGAGAAGAGGAGAACTCTAACTCGCTAGAGGTTAGAGTTAGATTCTAACCTCGAACTAACTCTAAAACCAAAGAGGGTGTATGGATGGCAGGTTAGATTGACAATAAATCTCTATCTCAATCATTTGACTACTTTGGACCCTATTTTTAGTCGACTAAAATAAGTCCCTTGATCCAAGCACCTCTGGTGTGGCTGGCTAGCCTTCGTGGCCTCCTCCCGCCCACAATTGACATAAACGAACCATCTATGCAAATCAAGCATGCAAAACATGATAATTTTACTTTGTCCATACAAATAAGATATCCCACTTAAACATACAAGTCATCAATCAAGCTTCACAAAATAAAAAACACTTCATGAAACAAAGAATGAGCTAACTCATCACGGAAGTTATTCACGATAGGGGAGGAGCCTGAGCCCTCACGCACCAAGGAGGAGCTTGCCATCGCCGCCTCAGAGGGAAAGCTCAGAGAGCCCAAGCCCCGAACTTCTCCGACGCTGCCTATGAAGTTGAGGTCGACACTGCATGGGTAGAAGGTACCGCTGTCACGATCGAACTTAATCTTGGGCCTCTAGAAATAATGCAAGCTCAGAATTAAAATACCTAGAAAGGTGAACTCAATTTTGGGCCTCTAGAAATAATGCAAGCTCGAAATCAAAATACCTAGAAAGGTGAATCAATCTTTGGGCCTCTAGAAATAATGCAAGCCTCGAACTAAAATACCTAGAAAGGTGAATCAATTGGCCCTTTGAAATAATGCAAGCCTAAAACTGAAATACCTAGAAAGGTGAATCAATCTTTGGCCTCTAGAAATAATGCAAGCTCAAAATCAAATACCTAGAAAGGTGAACTCAATCTTTGGGCCTCTAGAAATAATGCAAGTTCGAAACTGAAATACCTAGAAAGGTGAACTCAATCTTTTGGGCCTCTAGAAATAATGCAAGCTCAAATTGAAATACCTAGAAAGGTGAACTCAATCTTGGGCCTCTACAAATAATGCAAGCTCTAAATTGAAATACCTAGAAAGGTGACTCAATCTTTGGCCTCTAAAGATTTATTACCTCCTCAAGCAGCATCAAACAATTCCATGCGCACCACCACAATCCATAGCAAGTTTGATCAGATCTACTTTTCCAAATCAGAATTAGCGCTAGAGCAAGCAAGATCAATGATATGGCCGTGAGATGTTGAAGGAACGAACAAACTCACCCTCTCGCGACCTCCCCGGTAGATGCACCGCCACCACGCATGACAGAGGGGAGAAAATGATCGTGAAGGGGAGCTGCGACCTTCTCGGCTCGGAGGGAGAGGGCGGCCGAGTAGGGCGAGGGAGGCCGGAAGGAGAGGGCGGCCGAGGAGAGAGAGGGCGAAGCTGCGCTTGGGCGCGGCCCTATGGGGAACAGAGAGGAGTCGCATGGAGAGGGGGAGCGTCTGTGCGGGCAGTGAGATTTTTTAGTTCTTTTTAGTGGGCCCAGGATAACTAACCCAATTAGAACCTCTCCACTGGGCTAGTTTTTTAGCTGGGTTAGAGCAAACTAGCTCAAACTAACCCCTCTTGTTTCGATAATTTGATGCTATTTCAACCCAAACTAGCTCTAACTCAGTGATCCAAACAAAGAGGAGTGTTATATATGCTACAATGTGGACCGTGAGCACATTGTTTTTATGTCCATATCAACACATTGTTTTCTACCGCTGGTTCACTGGCTACCGTGGTTCGACTCATCGGTTCACCGGGATGTCGTGGTTGCACTCCTCCGACTCGAGTAATATTCTCTGCTCCTAAATATAAGTCTCAGAGATATTTCACCTCGGGACCACATACGGATGTATATAGATGCATTTTATGTGTAGATTCACCATTTTCTCCGATGTGGTCCATAGTGAAATCTCTCCAAAGACTTTTATATTTAGGAACGGAGGGAGTAGTATAGTACTAGTATATACCGCAGATCATTCTTGCTCCTTCTTACTACTCCAACATGTGGGAGAGCCAAGATCCGGTCGACGGTCATGCACCAAATTAGAGCGCTGAACGAAGGGGGCATCACCCTGATCGAGCGCCAGAATTCATGACTATAGTGAGTGGTCATATCACAAGTCTTTCCAGCAGTAACGCATCGTCAAATCGACAGCCCCACTCGCCACCCTCCTCGCCTCTCTGCAAACCTCCTACTCAAATCGCCGCCAGACGCCTGAAAAGCCCCGCCTCAACTTTTTAACTACGCGAAAAATAGTTCGAGCTTGTTCGTTTCTATATAAATACAAGATTTATCGTATGTTTATTCACCTGGGGTTGTTCAATGAATGGAGGAGGGGAGCACAAGTGAACCTTAAATAGAGAGTTTTTCTTTAATGCCACGCACACAAATTGAAACGCTTTATTGTGAGAGAAAAAGATAATCACTCCACTATATATGGATGCAGGGCCTCGAGCACTTGCTTTACTAGGTTGCTTCTTCATTCTCTCATCCTCTCCAGATATAACAAGACAACAGAAGCGACATTTTCTCTCTTCACATCACTGGTCACAGATCCAGCCGGATCCTTCGCCGGTGTGTGTAGACCAAAAGGTGCATCGCTCATGCGTCACGCGCCGAGGGAGGAAACCGACACCTGCCGGAGGAGCCCGATCCTCCGTCTGGCATTCTCTCTCGACACAAAGACGGCCCAGAGGTCCTCCCACCCTTCTTCCTCCCCGCCAGATTGTCCGCAGATCCGACTGCCACCGCCGACATCCCGCCGACTTACACGTATAAGTTCTTCGGAAGCGGTTTCAGCTCTACCGCCCCAGCCCCCACGCGGTTCTGCATGTGCATATTTTTCTACTCCCATCGCTCTTCCAAAGCCACCTAAATTTTAGTATTATTAGAGGTAAAGCTACTTCATGCATTCAATCTAGGGCTTTGTTCAAACAACGAAGAAAGGGGGAAAGTTGTAGCATGAATCTAGGACTTGATTCAAAGAGGAAATAATATGGTGAAAGTAGTAGAGACCGGATACCCAACCGTCTTCTGGTTGAAAAGGGAAATAATGGGAAAACGCAGACAAACCGGATAAGGAAACAGATCTATTATTTGTTGAAAAAGGATAGAAAGTGCGGCCAGTGTACAAGTCAACGTAGTCCGTGATTAGATTTTGCTGCCATCACATAGTAAAAGGTCTCAGATTAGATTTGCAGCCTCACATAGTAAAAAGGTCTCGTGATTAGATTTGCTGCCTCACATAGTAAAAGGTCTCAGATTAGATTTGCTGCCTCACATAGTAAAAAGGTCTCGTGGATTAGATTTGCTGCCCTCACATAGTAAAAGGTCTCGTGATTAGATTTGCTCGCCTCACATAGTAAAAGGTCTCCAAGATTAGATTTGTCGCCTCACATAGTAAAAGGTCTCGTGGATTAGATTTACGCCCTCACATAGTAAAAGGTCTCTGATTAGATTTGCTGCCCTCAGTAAAAGGTCTCAAGATTAGGTTTGCTTCCCTCACAGGAAAAGGTCTCTGTGATTAGATTTATCGCCTCACAGTACAAGGTCTCTAGGATTAGGTTTGCTGCCTCACATAGCGTGAACAAGCTCGACATCACCACTTTATGCCTCCTTGTAGGTACATTGTGTTGATGCATCCACTATCGCATGTCCTTATACCAACCTTTTGTCAAGTTGTTAATGTAAGGGCTTATGTAAAATGTTTATCACACTGTTACCTTAGGGACATGTCTAACCAGGTTATTGTTAATCTAATGCCTCAAAGTGATAAGATGCAATTAAACTGTTACAAATGGCACTCCCCGTTGTTTTCCCCAAGATGATAAGTAAGTTGCCTTTACGCCGAGTGTCCCGTGTCCCCACGGTCCCATGCCCTTAAACCAACTCTTTAGCTGCTGTTGATTTATCGTGTTCGTAAACAAGCAATGCCACCAAGTAATCCCATATTTGAGGAATCTCATTGTTGATCGTAATGCTTCGTAACATGAAGCATTGTCGACGCTTTTAAAATTTCTACTGTCCTTGCGTGATTGCCATGAACATAATTAAGATGCTTCTTTTCATTTTGTATATGTTTTGTATATTCTTATTGACCAGTTAATCGCTTACTTTCTATCTTTTTAGTGCAGATTAGACCTTTTTGGTGAACCAAGATAAAACACTTTTTTTTTTGGAATGAGTGTTCTTGTGCGTTCATCTAAATGTCACGTAAGCAACATCTCTCAATTTTGGTGGAACTGCACAAAATGGTGATTGGAGTTTCCAAAATCGGCAAGTTCTCTGTGTAATCTCGCAACATTTTATTAGCCTTTGCAAGATGGAGCCACACGCACCACAATGGCACTTTTATTTTAGTGGAACTGCATAAAAGGATAAGAAAATTATAGTTGCACTTACATGAGCCGGCAGCCAACCTTAATGTTCCTCAATTTTAGTGCAACTACTAAAGAAGAACCTGCCACTCACAAGAGCAAGTACTTTTGCTAGCTGAATGATGCACCTTTGCTTCATTTCAGTGAACTGCAGAAAAAGGCACATGAATTGAATCATGGAACTCAAGCACTCTCATCCAAGTAGAGCCGAGGTTGAGTTCAAGGAGGCCGCTATTAAAGTGAAATCATGCTCTCCTGCCTCCTTGTTTGTGTTGGTGCAAACAGAATACTCAACTACATGATGTATGTGACGGTCAAGAGCATCTACCAAGTTCTTCGATTTTATGACATGGCTAGCCAAGATGGATTTAATCCCGATATTCACTTTATCAAAAGGCTCTAATGGGTTGGTTCTGAATCTTGCAAGCTGGGAATCAAGAGATGTAGGCATCTTTGTTGTACTTATTATTTGAATCTTATTTGTTGGTTCTGAATCTTGCTAGTGGGAATCAATGAGATGTGTAGGCATCTTTGTTGTACTTATTATTTGGATCTTATTTGTTGGTTCCAATCTTGCAAGTCGGGAATCAATGAGATGTGTAGGCATCTTTGTTGTACTTATTATTTGGATCTTATTTGTTGGTTTTGAATCTTGCAAGTGGGGAAACACTATGATGATGATGCAGAGGACAACAACCATAACAAACAGTTCAAACTTGGTAGTATTATCTTTGTGAAAGTGCGAAATGTGTGATCGTAAAGGCCCCGAGAATAATAATTTAATTGTTGTGCATGTTGATCCTGTGGCAATCGAGATAGAACGAGCGAATGCATTGCTTGTTTTAAGTATAAATTTCTATTAAAGCTAATTAAATTTAAGTAAAGTGACCACTAACTCCTTATTATAGTACCAATAAAGATTCCGCCGTGAACCGACGTGTGGTCGGAGTAGGTTTCTTAATGGAGGCGTTGAATGCGCCGAGGGTGCATCTTCTATCAGGCGGCAGCGTACGAGGGAGGGGTAGTAACTGTTGTCGCCGACACACTCAGCCATCGTTGAATCCAGCTCTCAAGAGCTGAAAACGAACTCCGCCGCCGCCACACACTCGCTCACTCAAGAGACTCCAATGGAGATCCGAGGGTGAGCTCACGGATATGGACTTCAAAGAAGGAGTTCCCTTGAGTTCGCCGTTCAGTCCTATGGCTTCACCAAGTTGAATGTGATGTACACCAACGATACGGACTCTTAAGTGAAGATCCGCCGCCTCAATCCTATGGCTGCACCAGGTTCGAGCATTCGCCTGTTTACATCGGCAGTACCGATCGCACCTTCGCTACGGTGGAGAGAAGGAAGAACGCGACGATTCGCCATCCGTGCAACAAGCTTGTCGACATCCGTAATAATACAAGATCATCAAGAACGGGCAGAGAAGGACACCGTGGTTGACCTCGCCGAGACCATCATCGCACCGACACGCCAACATGAAAGAAGACGACCTGAACACGGGAGGTACCTCCAATCTAGCCTACATAACCCACGCTGCCAAGGACGATACGCATGCTACGACATGTACAGCAGATCTTGGACATGAGGGCGGTTCCGCTTCCGTGAACCGATTTGAGTACACCTGGACAACAGCAATACACATGATCAAGCGTGCACAGAAGGTCTAGATGTTGTACTTTATCTGCTTATAAGCACCTTTATCATCCGAGTGTTTCATGCATTAGCCTATGTGTCGAATTATCTGCTTTTGTCCAAATATTTTTTTTAAGAACCCATTAACCTGATTGCTTTTTTAGTGGCTATTTGCTTATGTATGTAAACTAGTTCACTTGTCCGTAAAAAACTAGTTCACTGGCCGCCGTGCTTTGAATCTCCTTCTCCCAACATATTCTCTCCTCATGTGGACCCAGAGGTCTCTCAATTTTCTCCCACTTTTTTCGATGTAAACTGAGTTTTCTCCCAAGCTTTCCCTAGAACCAACTCAACTGCCCTATGCCTAGCCTAAAAAATAATAATACCCCATTGTATTATTAACTCATCAAATTAAAATGATATTTTATTTCGTAGTTGAAAGTTCTACAAAATAATTCTCCAATAATAATTGTTTATATATGACTTGCCAAGTTAACTCCTAGTGATTATGCATATAAGCTTGCAAAGATTTTATCGACGCAGCAATCATGTGTTTATGTTTTTATAACATTCGCCTAGCCCAACATGATATTTTCACCCAGCTCAGCAAGTCCGCTGGATTTCGAGAAAATGCAAATGGGATTTAAACGGGCTGCATAGATGCTACATCATTGTTTCACCCAGCCCACCAAATGGACTAAAAAACAAATGGATCGGTTGACATGTGGGCCAAGAGGTTTAAGTTTAGAAGGCTGGATTTACATCCAACGCCAAGCATTCTTCTTCAATCTCTTCGCCTTCTTCCCTGGCATTGCCTTGAACTGCATGCTCCAGCCTTTCGTGTCCAAATGGTGTTGTTTTATGCCCAACAAACGCTACCTCGCCGACGGCCACCCATCCTCTCCACCAGCACTCCTCCTGTTATTCTCTCGCCGAGTATAGGCCCACCCCGCACCAACCAGCAAGTTTCCACCTTCCGCTCGGCGACTCCACCGCCAAGGCCTTCCCATCTCCGGTCGTTTCCAGCTAGGGCCCTCGCTGTCTGTCCATCGCTTTGCGGCGCTTGCAAGCGTGGTCAACATACGAGTCATTGAAGAGGATCAGAGTGGAGAGCTCGACGGCTGGGACCCACGAGGTCCATGGTCGCACGCAAGGAAAGTTCTCCTTATTACGACCGCATATGCATTCGACGACGGAAGGGCTTCAGATTTCGTGAAAAACTGTTCCCCAATCGATGTGTCGGACCCACCAGCTATATCTTTGCACGCAAGGAAGTGCCTCCTTATTACGCACCAAAAATGAATACCCCTCGCTAGCTGGGACCCACCATAGTGGGTGGCTGACTTAGGGCCTACTTGTTGACGAGGACGGAGGGCTTTGTCAACTTAGTCAATATGAACGATTCTAGCTCCAAAGGACTGCAGACGATGTCCATCCAACGGCTATAGTGCTTCTTCAACCTCCGGTCTTCTTTGCTCCACCAAGCCAAAGCAGCACGGCCGTGGTCGCATGGCTCTCGCCTCGTGGGCCAGCTCAGATGCCGCGAGGCCTCACCGCCCCTACTAATCCCACCGCTGGCCCAGGTATCCTCTATTCACCCACACCCCTCGTTATTCTCAAGGCGACAAGAAGTCGCACGCAAATGAACCAGTGAACCTCGATTCGATTCTCCGCATGGGCATCCACCGCTGCCTTCCCCGGCTCGGCTGCCCCTTCCTAGGCTCGTCGTCGCCCACCGCTTTGGTGCTCTCGGCGCAAGGCGTGGTCAATGTGGTCACACATCCATTTCATCTAAGAGTATCAGACATGGAGAGGCTGATAGCTGGGTCCACGGCCACAGCCAGCTTTTTTTGTGATTTGCAAGTAAGTCGCTTGTCGCTTGTTGGGCTGCAAATCTTTCAAGACGAGGAGAGCTTCATTCTGGGCCGAGAAAATGGCCTATCAAGAATGAGAAATGGGTTGTACATTTTTAAAACACATCAAACCGCAATTAGTTTCAAATATCTTTTTTCATTTTGAGATTTTAAATTACATTAATTTTATGCGTGGAGAATTTGTTGGATTTTATATTGATATATATTTATTTTAAAATCAGTTTGAATGTGAGTCAAATTTCGGATTAAAACAGTTCGGACCGCACCAAATATGCAAAATTTGTATAATTTTTAACCGTGGCCACAAATGGGCTGTAATGCTAAAAAAAGAATATGGGCTCCAAAAAACCTTAAGAATTAGCAATGGGCTGTAAATTATTAGAAATAATGGCAGATGGGTTGTATGTCGTTTTTCACAGATTTGAGGCTTTCCTAAAAAGGTTGACGACAGCAAGGATCGTTGATGTCCATCCAACGGCCGGGTGCTTCTTCAATCGCTTCCTTCCGCTTCCAACCGGCCGCACAAGCTCCCATGGGACTGCTCGCTTCCCTCCTCCCTGGTAGCTTGTGCTGTCACAAGCAGCCTCACCGCCCCACTTATATTCCCATCGCCGGCCTAGCCATCCCTCTACTCACCCACACCCGCTGTTATTCTCCGCGATTACGGGCAGACGAACCAAGAAACCTCAGATAACAGATTCACTCCAAGGCGGGAAACAAATGCCGAGTCTTCCCTACCTCCGTCAAGCCCTTCCTAGGCCTCACGTCGCCCACCGCCTGGTTTCGGCGCGCCTGGTCAACGTGGTCAACAACCGACATGCATCTCAAGTGGATTGTACGTGGAGAGGCCGATACCGGGTCCACGGCCGCACGCAAGGAAATGCCTCCTTATTATGCGCAAAATAACGATTCTCCACCGACATCGTGACCCACCGAAGGGCCTCTATATTTCGTGAAAAAACGTTAGCTACCACCGACAACTGGACCCACCAGCCTATCTTCGCACGCAAGGAAGTGCCTCCTTATTACGCACAAAAATGAATACTCCCCGTTAGCTGGGACCAAAAGATAGTGGCAGGTGCTGACTTGTGGGCCTACTTGTTGACGGGCGGAGTGCTTTGTCAAATTAGTCAATATGCACGCTTCTAGCTCCAAAGGACTGTGATGATGTCTATCCAAAGGCCAGAAGTGCTTTTTCAACCTCTCGTCTTCTTGCTCCACCCGCCAAACCAAGACCGGTCAGCTCGTGGCTCCGCCTCCCGTGGGTCGGGCTGCGAGCGCGAAGCGAGGCCTCATCGCCTCTACTACTCCCACCGCCGACCAGTGCCATCCTCTACTCACCCACACCCCCGTTATTCTGGCGGCGATCGCAGCCTCACACCGCAGCGAACCAGTTGAACCTCGACTTTCACGCTGCGGCATCCACCGCCGCTTTCCTGCTCCGCGCCGCCCACCGCCCGGGTGCTTTCTGCCACGGTGTGGTCAATATGGTCAAGGAATGGCTTCCATCGACGTGGATCAGACGCGGAGAGGCCGACACCTGGTCCACGGCACGCAGCAAGGAAGTGCCTCCTTATTACGCCGCAAAATAATTATTCCTCCACCTAACAAAGAGGACCCACCGGACGGGCCAACGATTTCGCTAAAAAACGCTTCGATCGCCGGCCGACCCACTAGCTACATCTTCGCAGACGCAAGGAAGTGCGCGTCCGAAAAACCATTCGCTTCCGATCCGCCGGGACCCACCAGCTACATCTTCGCAGGCGAAGTGCTCGACGACCGGACCCACCGGTCGAAGCGTGACGTAGCATTGTCATTCGTCGCGAACGCGTACGCACATACCGGTCGTTGTAGAGGCGCCGCACGTGTCGTAGTAGAGGCATCGCACGTAGCATGTACACGCATGTACATGCCGCGAGGGTGCAAGAAAGAAAATACGGCCACGCACGTACATACGGGCAGGGTCTCTCGAACGCTTACTGCAGCATATGTACGGCCAGGCTCGGTACATGGCTGGGTCGTAATGGAGAAACAACGCCGCCATCGTGTTCATGGGGAGGCAACGGAATGCGCTGGTGTTCATCGGGAGGCAACGGAATGCGCCGTGGTTCATGGGGGAGGCAAACGAATGCGCGTGTTCATCGGGAGGCAATGGAATGCGCCGTGTTCATCAGAGGCAACCGCTTGGACGAAACAAAGCATGGGAACGAGGTACATGGCGATCGCACAACGGAGAAAACGGACTCTCCTACATTCGGAACGGGTCCCGTTGATCGGGAGGGTGTGGGCGCATCAAGAAAACAGAGGAAACGGACCTCCTACGGCCAAACGGGTCCCGTTGATCGTGAGGGGTGCGGCGATCAAGAACATGATTAAACGGACCTCCACGGTCAAACGGGGTCCCGTTGATCGGAGGTGTGACGTGATCACAAAATGGACGAAACGAACTTGTGTTGGAGCGCCATTCGTAAATGGGGGTCCTGTTCATCGGAGTGGTGTGGCGATCGCAAAACGGACTCCACGGGATACCGTTCATCTCCACCGCTGACCTCTCTCCAGCCTCCACGGGACACCACCGACCTCCTCCACCTCCACCGCTCCTCGCTCATCCAGTTTCTCACCGCGCTGCCACTCCACCGGCCCTCTGCTCAACCACCCTCCACGGGCACCCCTCCACCGCTTCCATCGCTCATCTAGCCTCCATACCACGGGTCCCGTTCAACCACCCTCCACGGCCACCCCTCCACCATCTACTGCTCATCCAGCCCTCCACCACACCACGGATCCCGTTTCATCCAGAGGCAACGCCACCGCCACTCGCTCATCCAACCCCCGCCGCAACGCCACCGCTCATCCTGCAGGCAGATCGATCGGCTTTCAGCTTAGCAGCAGAGACGGGCGAATCGCCGATCGGGTCCAGTATCAGCCATCGATCGATCGCCGGGTTCAAGAACGCGAGCTCGCAGCAGCAATCGCCGTTCGCTTAGAGCCCAACGCCTGCTCGGGTTCGCTTAGAGCTAACGCCGCACACACGCTGCACAGACGCAGGCGTAGAGAACGCGAGATCGCCGCCCTCGACCTCCCCACCGTGAATCGGAACTCCCTCAAATTTTTCTCCCCTTGCTTCTACTAACGGTTTTTTCCGGCCATGGACGGCCCAAAGAATGTCATGCAGCTGCTCTCCCGCCCGGTGACAAAAAAGCCCATTTTATGTCATGATTTTTGGTCATAGAAGTAGGATCCCACCACATCTATGATGATATCGGTTTTGTCACAATTATCGCCATAGAAGTGTCATATGTATGATGTAAAAAAATTTCGCTCGCCCAAAATGTCACTTGACGGTCTCTTTTTGTAGTGTATAATGCTACCGCTAATCAAAGCAAGATAATATGCATAAAAGATAAACATCACATGCAATTAATATAAGTGATATGATATGGCCATCATCATCTTGTGCTTGTGATTCCATCTGCTCACACCGCCATGATCACCATCGTCACCGCGCCGACACCTTGATCTCCATCGTAGCATCGCTGTCGCCTCGCCAATCTTATGCTTCTATGACTATCGCCACCGCTTAGTGATAAAGTAGCAAGCATTACAGGTATGCATTGCATTGCATACAATAAAGCGACAACCATATGGCTCCCTGCTGCCAATAACTCGGTTACAAAACATGATCATCTCATACAATAAAATTTAGCATCATGTCTTGACCATATCACATCACAACATGCCCTGCAAAAACAAGTTAGACGTCCTCTACTTTGTTGTTGCAAGTTTTTACATGGCTGCTACGGCTTAGCAAGAACCGCTTCTACCACGGATCAAAACCACAACGATAGTTTGTCAATGCTGGTTTGATTTATCGGTTTAAAAAGCAATGCCACCAAGTAATCCCATATTTGAGGAATCTCATTGTTGATCGTAATGCTTCCGTAACATGAAGCATTGCCGACGTTTTAAAATTTCTACCGCCCTTGCGTGATTGCCATGAACATAATTAAGATGCTTTTTTCATTTTGTATATGTTTGTATATTCTTATTGACCAGCAATCTTACTTTCTATCATTTTGTGCAGACAGATCTTTGGTGAACTGCATAAAACACTTTTTTTGGAATGAGTGTCTTGCAGTTCATCTAAAATGTCATGGGCAACATCTCTCAATTTTGGTGGAACTGCACAAATGGTGATTGAGTTTCCAAAATCTCGTAAGTTCTCACGGTAATCTCGCAACATTTTATTAGCCTTTGCAAGATGGAGCCACACTGCCACCACAATGGCACTTTATTTTAGTGGAACTGCACAAAGGATAAGAAAATTATAGTTGCACCTTACATGAGCCGAGCAGCCAACCTTAATGTTCCTCAATTTTAGTGCAACTACTAAAGAAGAACCTGCCAGCCACAAGAGCAAGTACTTGCTAGCTGAATGATGCAATCTTTGCTTCATTTCAGTGAACTGCAGAAAAGGCACATGAATTGAATCATGGAACTCAGTGACCTCATCCAAGTAGAGCTGAGGTTGAGTTCAAGGAGGTGCTATTAAAGTGAAATCATGCTCTCCGCTCTCTTGTTTGTGTAGCAAACAGGAATACTCAACTACGATGTAGTGACGGTCAAGAGCATTCACCAAGTTCTTCGATTTATGACATGGCTAGCCAAGATGGATTTAATCCCGATATTCACTTTATCAAAAGGCTCTAATGGGTTGGTTCTAATCTTGCAAGTGGGAATCGTGAGATGTGTAGGCATCTTTGTTGTACTTATTATTTGAATCTTATTTGTTGGTTCGAATCTTGCTAGTCGGGAATCAATGAGATGTGTAGGCATCTTTGTTGTACTTATTATTTGGATCTTATTTGTTGGTTCCAATCTTGCAAGCGGGAATCAATGAGATGTGTAGGCATCTTTGTTGTACTTATTATTTGGATCTTATTTGTTGGTTTTGAATCTTGCAAGCGGGAAACACGATGATGATGCAGAGGACAACAACCATAACAAACAGTTCAAACTTGGTAGTATTATCTTTGTGAAAGTGCACAAATGTGCTCGATCGTAGGCCCCGAGAATAATAATTTAATTGTTGTGCATGTTGATCCTGTGGCACGATAGAACGAAATGCATTGCTTGTTTTAAGTATAAATTTCTATTAAAGCTAATTAAATTTAAGTAAAGTGACCACTAACTCCTCGTTATTATAGTACCAATAAAGACCCGGGAACCAGTGGTCGGAGTAGGTTTCTTAATGGAGGCGTTGAATGCGCCGAGGGTATCTTCTATCGGCGGCAGGGAAGGAGGGGTAGTAAGTTGTCGCCGACACACTCCCCATCGTTGAATCCAGGCCCAAGAGCCGAAAAACAATCACGCCAACACACTTGCTCACTCAAGAGACTCCAATGGAGATCCGAGGGGTGGCTCAGATATGGACTTCAGCAAGGAGTTCCCTTTGAGTTCGCTTTCAGTCCCATGGCTTCACCAAGTTGAATGTGATGTACACCAACCGAACGGACTCCTTGAAGATCCTCCGCCAATCCTATGGCTGCACCAGGTTCGAGCATTCCCGGTTTAATGGTAAGCCCGATCGCATCTTCGCTACCGGGAGAGAAGGAAGAACGCGAATTTTCGCCATCCTGCAATAAGCTTGTCGACATCCGGAAATACAAGATCATCAAGAACGGGCAGGAGAAGGACACCGTGGTTGACTCGCCAGACCATCATCGACCGAACGCCAACATGAAAGAAGACGACCTGAACACGGGGTACCTCCAATCTAGCCTTAATAACCCACCGCGCCAAGGACGAACGGATGTTACACATGTACAGGATCTTGGACATGAGGGCGGTTCCGCTTCCCGGAATCGAAGTACACGGACAAGCCGAGCTGCCATGATCAAGCGGCCAAAGGTCTAGATGTTGTACTTTATCTGCTTATAAGCACCTTTATCATCTGAGTGTTTCATGCATTAGCCTATGTGTCGAATTATCTGTTTGTCCAAATATTTTTTAAGAACCCATTAACCTGATTGCTTTTTTAGTGGCTATTTGCTTATGTATGTAAACTAGTTCACTTGTCCGTAAAAAACTAGTTCACTCGGCCGCCGTGTTTGAATCTCCTTCCTCCCAACATATTCCTCTCCTCATGTGGACCCAAGAGGGTCTCCAATTTTCTCCCACTTTTTTCGATGCAAACTGAGTTTTCTCCAAAGGCTTTCCCTAGAACCAACTCAACTGCCCACGCCTAGCCTAAAAAATAATAATACCCATGATTATTAACTCATCAAATTAAAATGATATTTTATTTCGAAGTTGAAAGTTCTACAAAATAACTCCAATAATAATTGTTTATATATGACTTGCCAAGTTAACTCCTAGTGATTATGCATATAAGCTTGAAAGATTTTACAAGGAATCATGTGTTTATGTTTTATAAATTTCCCGCCTAGCCCAACATGATATTTTCACCTAGGCAAGTCCTGGATTTCGAGAAAATGCAAATGGGATTTAAACGGGCTGCATAGATGCTACATCATTGTTTCACCCAGCCCACCAAATGGACTAAAACAAATGGACTGGCGACATGGGGCCAAGAGGTCGGTTTAAGGTGCTGACTTACATCCAACGGCCAAGCATTCTTCTTCAATCTTCGCTTTTCCCCAACGGAACCGGATGCTCCAAATCTGTCCAGGGTGGTTTTATGCCCAAAACGCTACCCTCACCGACGGCCACCCATCCTCCACCGCACCTCCCGTTATTCTCTCGCCGAGTTAGGCCACCCGACCAACCGTAAGTTTACCTTCCGCTCGGACTCCACCGCGTTTCCCATCTCCGGTCGCAGCCTTAGGGCTCGCCGCCCATCGCTTTGGTGCGCTGGCGCGGTGGTCAACATACGAGAGTCATCGAAGAGGATCAGATGGAGAGCTCGACGGCTGGGACCCACGAGGTCCATGGTCGCACGCAGGAAAGTTCCTCCATTACGCGACCGCATTGACCGACGGGAAGGGCTTCAGATTTCGTGAAAAATGTCTCCTAATCGATGTCGACCCACCAGCTATATCTTTGCACGCAAGGAAGTGCCTCCTTATTACGCACCAAAAAATGAATACCCCTGTAGCCGGGACCCACCATAGTGGTGGCTGACTTAGGGCCTACTAAGTTGACGAGACGGAGGGCTTTGTCAACTTAGTCAATATGAACGATTCTAGCTCCAAAGGATGTGACGATGTCCATCCAACGGCCATAGTGCTTCTTCAACCTCCGGTCTTCTTGCTCCACCAGACAGCAAGACGGCCGTGGTCGCCGGTTCGCCTCGTGGCCTCGTGATGCCGGAGGCCTCACCGCCCCTACTAATCCCACCCTGGCCCGTGTATCCCTCTATTCACCCACACCCCCGTTATTCTGGGCGACAAGAATCACGCCGCAGTCAACAAGGAACCTGATTCTTCCGGATGGGCATCCACTGCCTTTTCCGGTCATGCCGCCCCTTCCTAGGCCTGCTGCCGCCCACCGCCTTGGTGCTCTCGGGCAAGGGGTCAATGGGTCACACCGATTTACCGAAGAGTACTGAATGGAGAGGCCGATAGTCGGGTCCACGGCCAGCCCAGTTTTTTTGTGATTTGCCAAGTAAGTCGCTTGTCGGCTTGTTAGCAAATCTTTCAAGACGAGGAGAGCTTCATTCGCTCCGAGAAAATGGCCTATCAAGAATGAGAAATGGGCTTACATTTTAAAACACATCAAACCGCAATTAGTTTCAAATATCTTTTTTCATTTCAGATTTTAAATTACATTAATTTTATGCGGAGAATTTGTTGGATTTTATATTGATATATTTTATTTTTAAAATCAGTTTGAATGAGTCAAAATTTGAATTAAAACAGTTTGGACCGACCAAATATGCAAAATTTGTATAATTTTAACCGGGCTACAAATGGGCTGTAATGCTAAAAAAGAATATGGCCCAAAAACCTTAAGAATTAGCAAATGGCTGTAAATTATTAGAAATAATGGCAGATGGGATGTATGTTTTTCACGATTTGGCTTTCCAAAAAAGGTTGAACAGCAAAGGATCTTGGATGTCCATCCAACGCCGGGGTCTTCTTCAACCTTTTCCGCCCACCCGAAAGCTCCCGGATGCTCCCCTTCCTCCTCAGGCCGGTTCCGGTGCCTCACCGCCCCACATACTCCCATCGCTGGCCTAGCCATCCTCTACTCACCCACACCGCTGTTATTCTCCCCGACGAAAACCCAAGAAATAAACCCATTCCCTTTGGGAAACAAATGCCAGTCTTCCACCCCGTCGCCTTCCTAGGCCTCGCCGCCCACCGCCTGGTGTTTCGGGGCACCTGGTCAACGGGTCAACAACCGGCATTCCGGGATTGTACGGAGAGGCCGGCCTGGGTCCACGGCCCACGCAAGGAAATGCCTCCTTATTATGCGCAAAATAACGATTCTCCACCGACATCGGGACCCAAAGGGCCTCTATATTTCGGAAAAACGTTAGCCCGAAGACCCACCAGCATATCTTCCACGCAAGGAAGTGCCTTTATTACGCACAAAAATGAATACCCCGTTAGCGGGACCCAGATAGTGGCAGTTGACTTGTGGGCCTATTGTTGACGGGGCGGAGTGCTTTTCAAATTAGTCAATATGCACGCTTCTAGCTCCAAAGGACCGTGATGTCTATCCAAAGGCGAGTTCTTCAACCTCCGGGTTTCTTGCCCACCCCCCAAACCAGACCGGCCTCGGTCCGCCCCCGGGGGCGGCCGGAGCGGCGGAGGCCCCATCGCCTTACTACTCCCACCTACCAGGCCATCCTCTACTCACCCACACCCCCCTTATTCTGGCGACGCAGCCTCACACCGCAGCAACCGTTGAACCTCGATTTTCACGCTGCGGCATCCACGCCGCTTTCCCCCTCCCCGCCCACCGCCCGTGTCTTTGGGTGGTCAATATGGTCAAGGAATGGTTCCACGGACGGGATAAGCGGAGAGGCGAAGGGTCCACGGAAAGAAGGAAGTGCCTTTATTACGCCAAAAATAATTATTCCCACCTAACAAAAGGACCCACCGGACGGCCACGATTTCGCAAAAAACGTTTCGCCGGGACCCACAGTTACATCTTCGACGCAAGGAAGTGGTCCAAAAACCATTCGCCCGACCCCGGGACCCACCACACATCTTCGCAGGGAAGTGCTCGAAGACCCACCGGCGGGGCAAGGTTGTCATTCGGTCGCAACGGGACACATACCGGTGTAGAGGCGCGACGTTGTAGTAGAGGCACGACGAGATGTACACGATGTACGCGGGGGTGCAAGAAAAAAATACGCCACGACGAATACGGGCGGGTCTCGAACGCTTACCCATGACGGCCGGCTCCTGGCTGGCGAAGGAGAAACAACGCCGCATCGGTTCGGGGAGGCAACGAATGGCTTGTTCATCGGGAGGCAACGAACGCGGGTTCGGGGAGGCAACAAGCGGGGTTCATCGGGAGGCGGAATGCGCCGGTTCATCGAGGCAACCGCGGAAAAAAAGCGATGGAAACGAGGATGGCGCATCGGGAGAAAACGGACTCCTACATTCAACGTCCCCTTATCGGGGGTGTGGCATCGCAAAACAAGGAAACGGACCTCCCACCAAACGGGTCCCTGATCGAGGGGTGCGCGCATCGAAAACAGATTAAACGGACCCCTAAACGGGGTCCCGTTGATCGAGGGTGGACGATCACAAAATGGACGAAACGAATTTGTTGGAGCGCCATTTAAATGGGGGTCCGTTCATCGGGAGGTGTTGATCGAAAAACGGACTCCACGGATACCGCTCATCTCCACCGCCGACCTCCTTCCACGGGCCCCCGACCTCCTCCACCTCCACGGCCCCTGCTCATCCGCCCCACCGCCCACTCCACCGGGCCTGCTCAACCACCCTCCACGGGCACCCTCCACCGCTTCATCGCTCATCTAGCCTCCATACCACGGGTCCGTCAACCACCCTCCACGGCCACCCTCCACCATCTAGTCATCCAGCCTCCACCACACCACGGATCCGTCATCCAAGGCAACGCCACCGCCATCGCTCATCCAACCCCGCCGCAACGCCACCGTCATCCCCAGGCAAACGATCGGCTTCGCTTAGCGAGAGCGGCGAATCGCCGATCGGGTCCAGAATCCCATCACGATCGCCGGGTTCGAACGCCGACGCAGAATCCCCGGGTTCGCAGAGCCCAACGCCTCTCGGTTCGCGAGCTAACGCCGCACACGCCAAGAGAAGAGAAACCCGCTTCGCCCCCCGACCTCCCACCGAATCGGAACCCCCAAATTTTTCTCCCCTTGCTTTCTAACGGTTTTTCCCCATGGACGGCCCAAAGAATGTCATGCAGCCCTCCGCCCGCCAGAAAAAAAGCCCATTTTATGTCATGATTTTTGGTCATAGAAGTAGGATCCCACCACATCTATGATGATATCGGTTTTGTCACAATTATCGCCATAGAAGTGTCATATGATGAAAAAATTTCGTCGCCCAAAATGTCACGGACGGTCTTTTTTTGTAGTGTATAATGCTACCCAATCAAAGCAAGATAATATGCATAAAAGATAAACATCACATGCAATTAATATAATGATATGATATGGCCATCATCATCTTGTGCTTTGGATTCCATTCCCCGCCATGATCACCATCGCACCCGACACCTTGATCTCCATCGTAGCATCGTGTCGCCTCGCCAATCTTATGCTTTATGACTATCGCACCGCTTAGTGATAAAGTAAAATTTGTAGCATTGCATTGCATAAATAAAGGACAACCATATGGCTCCCGCCCCAATAACTCGTTACAAAACATGATCATCTCATACAAAAAATTTAGCATCATGTCTTACCATATCACATCACAACATGCCCCAAAAAAAGTTAGACGCCCTCTACTTTTTTGCAAGTTTTACATGGCCTACGGCTTAGCAAGAACCGTTTACCACCATCAAAACCACAACGTAGTTTGTCGTTGGTGCGTTCCCGAAGGACCGGTGTAGCACACTTGGTTCAACTAAAGTTGGAGAAAGACACCCGCCAACTTGTGTGCAAAGCACGCAGAAACCCC
>JAHIAM010014627.1:0-14934 GCA_021605205.1 Aegilops longissima | reverse complement strand
TTTCATATTAGCAGTACTACCAGTATGTGTAGATTTGTCTACTATTTGCTTAGTACGTGCATGTTTAGATCAAAGTCAGTACATCATCAACTTAGTCAATGCCATGCTAGTGATTTACTCGTGGATTAATTTAATCGAGAAATTGCCTATTTACTCAACAGTCTTTACGTGAATGTTTCAGTTATATATTTGATAATTTACGTAGAAACCTACTTTTTTTAATGTATGAACTTTGCATACTCTACACCAGGTATGAGGGAATATTTACATTTCTAAAGCGTCGGTGCATTGTTGTAAAATTTTCCATTAAAGTGATTGTCAAATTTTATTTTGTATTCAATAGTGGCTTAAGCTATCTCATAAAGTTATTTTAGATGTGCCTTGGCACTCCTACAATACTTAGACGGTTTTTCGAGATTGCTACCTGGTAGACACATTTACCAACCACCCTCGGACAAGAAGAAAACTGGAACAATGTAAATTTAATCATTTCTTACAACACGAGGCAATCTCCATTGTTCAATATCCAATCAAGACGAGCAACCCCAACTAACATGAACAATTCTTCAGAGAGTCATCAAAAGATCATGCGATAGAGAAAGATAGTCGTTCTAAGGAGTAATTCAACATGAAAAAAAGGTCGGCATTGTCACCTGATTAATGTGATAGTCAAAAATATGTGTAATACACACAATTGATATCGAACTATAGAATATGTATCCTAAAGATATGTCATACAAAATTGGTGTTGTGCAATAGAATATGTATGCCCGCTGCAACGCACGCCATTTGTGCTAGTGTTAACTAAAGGGACGCGACCTACTTGAGGCACGCCGAGATGGTTTTTCCGCTTGTTTCTTTTTTTCTTCTCCTTTTTTCCCTTTTCTTCTCCTTTTTTCTTTTTCTTCCGATTTTGTTTCATTCGTATGTCTTTTCTTTGTTTCTTTATGTTTTCATTCTACATTCCTATATACGTTATCAACATTTTTTCAGATACGTGTTGATCATTTTATATACATGATCAACATTTTTTTCAAATACTTGTTCAACAATTTTTAAATATTTGTTTGAATTTTTTCAAATACTTGTTCAACATTTCTTAAATACTTCTTTAATATTTTTTAAATACTTGTTTAACAATTTTTAAAGGGACGCAACCGGCAGAAGACCATCTTAGAGCAAAAAAGAAACAAAGGACCGTGCCACCCGCCGGCTCCCAATAGCAAACCGGAGATCTCAGCGGGCACCACCGTCACCACCAGCACCATGCGCGAGATGAGTAGCTGAGCCGCACCGAGCCCCCCGAACTAGATGTCGTGCCGCCCTCGTGGCCACAATAGCAGTCGTGGTCGCCGAAGAAATCCGGGGCCGCCGCCCGCCATTTCATTTCAAGTAAGAACCATGCCGTCCAGGGCCGCCATGGAGCTCCAACCGAAGATCCCGCAACGCGAGAGGAATGGCCCCCGGCCATAAGTCACGCGAGGAGGATGAGGACCCACCACCACCGTCAGCCTCGTGGCCTTAGACCGGAGGCGCCCTTGGCGCGGCGAGGGAGGAGGATCGAGGGAGGGAGGGCGGCGGTGCGCCAGTGGCATCCGCCTCGAGTCACCCCTCATGGGAGCGACGCGGGCGATCCCCTTTTTCACTAGGCCCGGTCCTCCTAGCTCACACCACTCTTATTTCGTGGGTAGTTCAACATATATGGGCGCCACTATGTCTAGCATGACAGCAGACGTAGGGGCAGCCTTGCCTAAAGGTGATTGCAAGATGGGCTGGCCCATGCACACATGCGAGGCCACATGCTACAGCCGAGCTTTTCCTTTCCTTTTCTTTTTCTTTTTGTTGCCCTTTTCTTTTATTTTCTTTTATTTTTATTTTTTTACTTTATTTATTTTCGTGAATATTTTTAAATCATGACCATTTTTGTTCATCAAACTCAAAAATTCACGAGTTAAAACAATGTTCATCAATTTCAAGAAATGTTCATCATATATTAAAAATTGTTCATCCAATTGAAAATTTGAAATTGTTAACATTTCTTACACATTCGCAAAAAAATTATGAACTCACGAATACTTTTTAAATTCACATTTCCTTTTTGAAATCATGAACAATTTTCAAATTCGCGGACATTTTTACAAGTCATGAACATTCTATGGAATTGCAAACATTCTTTCCAGAATCGCTATCATTTTTGAATTTCCAACCGTTTTCTGAAATTCACAAACATTTTTTCTGAACCCATTAACATTCTTTGCATTTACATACATTTTTTTCAAATTCAAGAACTTTTTGAATACGTGTACATTTTAAAATTTTGAGAACATTTTTTCAAATACATGACCAAATTTATAGATCTAGGAACATTTGTTTCCCAATTTCGTGAATCTTCTTGAAATTTCGGAACTTTGTTTTATCCGGTTATGTTTTTAAAGGAAAACAAGGGCGCCCAACCTTGTGAGCCGGCCCAAAGCTTTGACGTGGGAGACGAGGTACACGATTGCTCGCTATCCGCCGACCCACGCGGGGAATAGGAGCTCCCCCTGGCTCATGCCCACTAAATTAAGTTCACTTTTCCTCAAAAAATAAATAATGAAGTTCACTTTATTTACTACCGTAGTTACCATTCATCTTGTATTTGCAGTCCTTAATAAATTATCAAGCACCTTTGGGTGATGAAGAATACATGTTACATAGATAATCCATGCCAACAATAATGAATGCACAACCTAAAGACCACCCAACACACTCTATTTTGTTACATTTGTGTACTCCATATTGTATTCTCGTTATATCCATCCTCCCTTGAAGGATCAAATATTGCATGAAATGTATCAAAAATGTAAATTGTCGAGTTTAAACTCATTGACAAAGAGTATATGATGAATACAAATATTTCAGCCACTTGTAAATGATTTAACAGACATTGAACTCAAGACGAATGAAATTGGCAGGACATTGCTTCATATTGCAAGTGTTTAGAGGTAAGCTGCCATTCACACATATATGAAGAATATTATCTTCCTTTTCAAAAATGAAGAATATTATCTTACAAATCGTCATGTGAACTCAAGCACAACTTATTTCCCATGCGGATAAGGGATTTCTCCTCTAGACATGCCAGATGGAGAAAATAAAGTAGAAGATAGTTTACTTATCTGTTAGCTGTACAACATAAATCAGGAAAAGGATCTCTAGTTATTAATGTGAAAGTATGCTAGTAAAAATCTTGTTTACTTTTGAACTTTTCGATCAATATCTAAGTATTCAATTAAATACAATAATAAAAAATATAAACTAAAAAAAAGGTTAAGTTGAGTATTAAAACAAAATACCAACACCGAAAAAATAATAGAAAACAAATCTGCCCATGACATGATGATATCAAGTTTGGGTTGGAAACCATTTGTTCCACGTGGTCAATCACGATGAGGATATAGTTTAACTTATATCTATGCACAGTTTCAGACTGCAATTTCGGATTTTTTTCCAGAGATATACATGACTAAGAGTGAGATTAATAGAAATGTTATATGATATATGCTTGTATGAGTTAAACATAATAACAACGCGAGATTAGTGCAGAATGCGTGTCTCTTGGAAATTTCTGATGAATAGAAAAAGGGGAAATGTATCCAATAAGACATGTCTATTATATATGGATGCCACACGTGAATATTTGGTAAAAATGTTATCCAATAATATGGCATCCTATTATATATGGAACTCTGCACGCCAAGCCGTATATAGAAGCATGATAAACAACTTAATGAATTTCCCTTAAACATGTTGAAAAGAGAGGATGCTAATTTATTTAAACATTCTTTTTTGATAAACCAGGACAATGCCTATGCATTGCCACGGGATAAATACCTACACATGATTTACCTTACATTTATCTGTTGTAAATAATTTTTTTTATAAAATCCTACCATTTATCTTATATTTTAGTGAGAAGTTTGATAAGTAAACTAAAGTAGAATTGGTTCGAACAGATGTGCTGAGAAGAGTGAAACATGGAAGCTTACGAGTTTTTAAAGTAAAAAAAGGGTAAGATAAGATAAGAGATAGAGAAAGAAGAAGATGTAGATATAGAGCCCCCTGTATCAAAGAAGAAGCTTACGAGTGAAACACAGTAGTTTAGTATTGTCACCGCAAATCTTACTTCAGTTTTATCATATAGTTCCTTCTGCACGCTTGTGTCAAACTGCAATTTTTGAGTAGGTACCTATTCCTTCCGTTTCTTTTAGTCTGCATATAAATTTGTCAAAGTCAAACTTTATCAACTTTGACTAAGTTTATAGAAAAAATATCAACGATTCACAATATGAAATCAATATTATTAGATGCACCATAAAATTAATTTTCATACCATATAACTTTAATATTGTGGATGTTGATGTTTTTTCTATAAAATTAGTCAAACTTTATAAAGTTTGATTTTGACCAAATTTTATATGCAAAGTAAAAAAGAAACGGAGGGAGTACTAAGTACTGGGGGGGATTGTCTATGAACTGGACACCCAAATTTGGAGCTTGAAAACCTCAATCAGCTTCGTAGAGAAGATACTGATTTCTAATTGATTACCTTTTCGAGCAATGTGTGTACACAATTCAGGATGTATCCCAGCGCTAAATGAAAGCTAATTTCCAACTCCATCTGTCCTATAATATTACATGTTAATACATTGATTACATCGTTTTCGGATTTTGTACATTAGCTGTCTTCTTTATCTTGCTAGTTATTATTGGGTATGGGATTTTTTGAAGATGAGTAAAGGGCAAGAAACCAAAGGCTCTAACTACTTTCTGAAGGTATTTCGAGTTTTATTTCAGTCAAGTACTGAACTGCTTGTGCAGTAGTTGTATAATGGAACCACTAGGTGTGTATAGCGGGGCGTGCTTCAAGTCCCATCATCCGGTCGGACGGCTCGGTCAATGTCAAAGAAACCCGACCCAAACGGACGCCACAAACCGGTTTCAAACGCTCAGGTCGACCAAAACCCTCCAGTTCAAATATGGAGCGGATATGGGAGGCACGGGTGCATCCGCCACGTCAGACCCGGCCCATGCCAGTTCATCCAATCCCACATATAATTGTCCCCATCCGCTCCCCACATCAAACCCTAGCCATTTCACTCCACTCCACTTTGCCCCCCAAGCTCCTGTCCGGCAATCTCCGGAATTCTCGTCATGGCGGGCAGCAGACCTGACTCCATCCAGCCCGGATCCATTGACTGGTGTGCAGGGGTGGAGCACGTTCAGTCCTGCAGGGTCGTGCCCCCCAGCCTTGGTAAAAGACATGAAGGATTTTTTTAGAGCCTGCTTAGATTAGAGAAAATAGAACCTTTGCGCCCCCCCCCCCCTAAACATGCATAATTAAGATTTGTTCTAGCTCCGCCACTGCTGGTGTGTTGTCCCGTGCGGGATGGAAGAGGCACTGGTCATCTGCATTGCACTCCGTCACTCTTGGGAGGACTGTGCCCGATCGAGGTGGGATCTATCCGGCACGAGCCCATTGCATCAATGCATCGAGCGCTCGGATCCTCAGGGGCTGGATCATCGCGGTCCTCCCGAGACACTTCCAAACTCCCTTTCCACCGGTCCGCCGGAGTAAGAGTGCTACCGAGACCGGTGTGCCTGCCGTGGGAAGGAGAGGATGAGGGTGCGGTGGGCAGTGGTGGTGGTCCTGACAAAGCCGCCCCGACCTACAGGTCGTCACCGATGGCCACAGACTAGGCGTTGTGCTAACTCTCCAAGGCCTACACGGCGGTCGGCGGCATTCTTAGGATCGTGTCCCCACGGTTCACCGAAACTAGCTGGGGATGCAGGTGTCGACGCCTCCTACTGTGGAGGTGTGGACCCTGATCCGAAGACTGATGTCGGGCTATGAGTGGATGTAGGCCTTCTACTCTTCCTGCTGTGGTTGGTGTGTCATGAGGTGGTCAGGTGGTGATGTCTTGGGGCAGGGATGCCGGGGTGGCGGCCCCGGATGGTGGTCCCCATGGTTCGCTCTCCGGCGGGCCTCATGGCAGCGGTGGTGGCTTACCCTTTTGGCATTGTGGGCGGCAAGGGGTAGCGGTTAGTGGCTCGGTCACGTTTCATGTCATTGGCATAGGCGTCGCCAAGATCCAAATCTGGGAGTTGGAACTCGACATGCATGGCCTGGCTTCATCGTGATGACACGGGTGAACTGCCGAGCAAAATCTCCGCGCTTTGGCGCCGATGATGACTACGCCCACAGGCGCCGCTATATTCTTGAAGATGCCGCTGTGGTTCTCTTCTCTGTGCCGAGGCTCTGGGCGAAGACCCATGTCCGCCTCGGACTCGGCAACTGCGACACTCGGCGCCGTTCACTCTCTTGAGGGCGTTGTCGTGGAGACTAGGTGTGATAGGGCGTGGTGTGGCGTTATACTCTGACTACTTTTCGTGTTCTCTTTCGGTAGTGTAATCGCGCTCCCGTTATCCTAGGATCTGCTGTGTTAAAGGGCTACCTCTCCACTTTGTATCGTTCGGTCGTGTACTTTGTTTATTGCTTTATCTATAAAGCGAAGCGCGAGCCTGTTTCGAAAGCATGGAACGTTATTTAGCGGCGAGGATCGGATGCAACGTTGCTCATATTGAGTCTGACTCTAGTTTTGCGGTGCAGACTATGCAAAAAACAGGAACATTATCACGGCGGGAGGTTGCAACAATTATAGAATGCAATCAGTTGGTTTGTGATTTTGCGAAGGACTCGTTCTCTCATTCCTTTCGTGAAGCAAACTTAGTAGCTTGTCGCTTAGCTGGACACTCCTATAGTAATAGTACATCTTCTGATTTTTTGAGAAAGTTCTATCCCGATTTTGTTTCTGCCTCCCGCGCGCGCCGTCATCCCTCCAAGATTTAGAACCCGTCTTGGCCATGACAGAGATCTCGCCCCTCCATAGGGTAATTGACGCCGGCCGGTGGGACGCCGAGCGCCTCCTCGGCCGCCTCATAACCATCGTCCACGCCGCCTTCCTCGACGCGGGCTTCCTGTCCCACCCACACGCCGTGCCCCCGAAGTCCGGCCGGGTTCCGAGGCGGGTGGGCGCGACGGCCTCGACTCTCTCCCTCCGGTACGCCGCGCCGGGCCTGCGGGACGCGGTCGTGCTGAGGATGAGCGCGCACGGGATGCGTGTTGTCTTCTACGTGCGGCCGTGCGCGTCAGATCCGACCAAGGCCGAGGGCCAGGCCTGCACTGGGTGTGCGTGGACGCGCGCGCCGCGGCGCCGCTCCTGTCCGGCGGCCTGGACGACACCGCGCGGGCGCTGAGCAGCCATGGCGCCTGCGGCCACGGGCTGGCCGCGCTCTGGAGGGAGCTCGCCGAGAAGCTGTGCCGGGGCGCCCTCGTCGATTTGTGCCGTGCGAATGCCTTCGTGCTGCTCCCTCATCCCTGGCGACATCATCTTGGCAATCCTGGCGAGGCTCGTTCATGGTCTGGACCTCTTGGGGGTGGCGAGCACCAACGCCGAGCTGAGGCGCCTCGTCGCCGACCACGACCGCGAGCTCTGGAAGCACAGGCTGTCCTCTGCGTGTGGCTGTGGGGATGGCTCGATGAGTTGGATGGAGAGGTGGTCCTGCTGCTGCAAACATACACGGTTGGCCAAAGGAATTGGTTTGTCCAGTATGAAAGATGATTATCATGCTCAAAGCTTGACCTTTGAATCACAATACCATTTTCACCTTTTTCCCCTCCCTCCCTCCCGAGCCGCTCGTGCGGGCGGCTCCGGAGGCCAAAACCTAGCCCCGCGAGCGCCCCCTTCCTTGCGCTCCCCTGGCCGCCGCCGCCGGCGGCGGTGGCGGGCGAGTTCGGCACGCCCCAACGGGCCTCCCTCGCGCAGGGGAGTGGCGTTAAGCGGGCGGCACGGCAGATCTTACTGGTGCGGTGGTGGGCGGCGAGGAGCGAGCACAGCGAGGCGGAGCACAACCGACGCCCTGGTGAGGTGGAGTTGGTGCACGGGGTTCCTCCTAGGTGCGTCTGTGTCACGCCTGTAGATCAGCCTGCAGCGGACTGATCAGTGCAAGTGCAGCATCGTCACTTGCAACGATTAAGTCACTGTTGAGCTGGGGGCTGGGACCCACCGCCAAGTATATGCATGTTAAGCCAGCTGTGGCCTACTTGTAACCGAACGACTGGATGGAGAGGATATCGAAAAAGTAATGAACTACTTTCTCCTCCCCTTCGTCTCTCTCGCTCTCACCTAACCCAGCTCCCTCTTCCTCATCCCGATTCCCCCTTCTCATCTCAATCCTCTCGATCGGGTCATGACAATCTGGTAATCAGAGCCCAAAATTTCTCCCCACCACCGCTGTCTGCTCGAGATCGATCGGTAACATCCACCGGGTCAGGTGCGCGCCGCTCCGACGAGCTCGCACAAAATCCTGCCCGGGGTTCGATCCGATCTAGCACGAAATCACGGCACCACCATCCAAACCCTCGGCGCAAACCCACTGCATGCTCGATGCTATGTCAGAGACCACGGACAAGTTGCAGATCTTGCTCGAGTCCGTCATACGCCGTCTCGATGCAAATCAGAAGACCGCCGACGAGTGTCACCGGGCACAGATCGCCTACAACGACCAAGTCTCCGCCGAGATCAAGCTCCTCTCCAAGCAGATCGACCTCACACCAGCCGACGTGGACGAGGCTCGCAAGGCTGCGCTGACCGTCGACCCCACGACGACCATCTCCAGAGGCGCAACTCCATCGGGCGTCACGGCCACCGCGGACTCCTCCGCGCATCCTCCACCGCCTCCACCCCCACATCCACCGATTCGTCCTCCGCCACTGCCCCTCTACACGGATGGTGCGAGCCAGCTACCATTCACCCGCCTCGTCAACCACGGACCACCGTTGCTCACCGCACGATCACCATCGTCCTCAGAGCTCGATCGCCACGGCGACCACTACGTCAAGCCACCTAAGCATTATTTTCCACGGTTTGACGGTGACGCCCCTCGCATCTGGCTGGACCGCTGCACCACCTACTTCGAGCTGTACCGTGTGACACAGCATAGCTGGGTCGCCACCGCGGCGCTGTACATGGACAGCCTGGCCGTGATGTGGTGCAAGCCCTATCGACATACGCATCCAGGGGTCACTTGGCAACAATTCAGAGCTGCAGTACAGGAGGAATTCGGTCCAGAGGAATTCGAGGTTCAGATGCACCATTTCATTCAGTTATGGCAGACAGGCAGCGTTCAGGAATATCGCTAGTAATTTGAAACAGCAATGTACCATTTGCTGGCCCCTGGACCCAACCTTGAGATCCAAATTCTTCATATCGCAGTTCCTGATCGGTCTCAAGGACGAGCTGCGTCTGGGAGTTCGATTGCAAGCACCAACCGGCATCACTCGTGCCGCTGTGTTTGCTCGTATTCAGGAAGAAGAACTGGAGAAGCAGCGCACAACACGTCCGTGCATCACACCAGTTGGGCGACCACCACCACCCGCACCACCAGCAGCTGTTGTTCCAGCCCGCGCTGCCGCTGCACCATGGCACGGGAGCGATGACTATGCACGGGAGCGCCAGCTGCGCGAGTTCAGAAGAGCGAACGGCCTCTGCTTTCACTGCAAAGACAAGTACTCCAGAGAACATCAGTGCAAACGCACCAGCCAGATCCTGATGATTGAGGTGGGCGATTTTGGCGAGATCCTCTTCGACAACACAGTCCACGCCATGAAACTGCTTGATGAACTTGCAGGCCAAGAACCGGAATGCTGCTCCTTATCACAGCAAGCGATCTCTGGGGAGGAAACACCGTCCACAATTCGCCTCTGCGCTCAAGTTGGCGACCAAATCATGTTGCTCTTGGTCGATTATGGGAGCACACACAGTTTCATCAGCGAAACATTTCTCTCTCTCCTGAAAGTTCAGACAGAACACCTGCCCCCAGTTTCAGTTCGCGTGGCAAATGGGCAACGACTCCGGTGCACTCAAATTGTGCGTGGATTTGAGTTGGATGTACCTGGACACACCTTCCACACAGATCTGCAAGTCTTTCCACTGGATGCATATGATGGAGTGATCGGCATTGATTGGTTATCAGCTGATAGTCCCATGAACTGCCACTGGCAACACAAGACCATAGCATTTGAAACCAAGGGCAAGCAAGTACACCTGCAGAGTGCACCGACACGTCTCCAACGATCTACTTTTCCAAACACTTTGCCCTTATTTAGGACTCTAACTTGCATGATTTGAATGAAACTAACCCGGACCGACGCTGTTTTCAGCAGAACTACCATGATGTTGTTTTATGTGTAGAAAAGAAAAGTTCTCGGAATGTCCCGAAATCCACGGAGGCACTTTTTGGAATTTATAAGAATTATTGGGTGAAAGAAATACATCGGGGCCCTAGGGCCTGTCCACGAGACAGGGGCGCCCTGTGGCGCCCCTCTATCTCGTGGGCCTCTGGACCTCCTCCGACCTCAACTCCAACTCCATATATTTTGTCTCGGGAGAAAAAAATCAGAGAGAAAGTTTCATCGCGTTTCACGACATGGAGCCGCCGCCAAGCCCTAATCTCTCTCGGAGGGCTGATCTGAGTCCGCTCGGGCTCCGGAGAGGGGGATTCGTCGCCGTCGTCATCATCAACCATCCTCCATCACCAATTTCATGATGCTCACCGCCGTGCGTGAGTAATTCCATCGTAGGCTTGCTGGACGGTGATGGGTTGGATGAGATTTACCATGTAATCAAGTTAGTTTTGTTAGGGTTTGATCCCTAGTATCCACTATGTTTTGAGATTGATGTTGCTATGACTTTGCTATGCTTAATGCTTGTCACTAGGGCCCGGGTGCCATGATTTCAGATCTGAACCTATTATGTTTTCATGAATATATGTGTGTTCTTGATCCTATCTTGCAAGTCTATAGTCACCTATTATGTGTTATGATCCGACAACCCCGAAGTGACAATAATCGGGATACTTCTCGGTGATGACCGTAGTTTGAGGAGTTCATGTATTCACTATGTGTTAATGCTTTGGTCCGCTCTCTATTAAAAGGAGGCCTTAATATCCCTTAGTTTCCGTAAGGACCCCGCTGCCACGAGAGGGTAGGACAAAAGATGTCATGCAAGTTCTTTTCCATAAGCACGTATGACTATTTAGGAATACATGCCTACATTACATTGATGAATTGGAGCTAGTTCTATATCACCCTATGTTATAACTATTGCATGAGGAATCGATCCGCATAATTATCGATCACTGATCCATTGCCTCACGAGCTTTTCATATATTGTTCTTCACTTATTTACTTTTCCGTTGCTACTGTTACAACTACTACAAAAACCCAAAAATATTTATCTTTACTTTTGCTACTGTTACCTTTATTATCATACCACTTTTGCTACTAAACACTTTGCTGCAGATACTAAGTTATCCAGTGTGGTTGAATTGACAACTCAACTGCTAATACTCGAGAATATTCTTTGGCTCCCCTTGTGTCGAATCAATAAATTTGGGTTGAATACTCTACCCTCGAAAGCTGTTGCGATCCCCTATACTTGTGGGTTATCAAGACTAATTTCTGGCGCCATGCTGGGAGCATAGCTCTATTCTCTCGAGTCACTTGGAATTTATATCTGTTGATCACTATGAAGAACTTGAAAGACCCTAAGACAACAATTTATCCCTCAACTACGAGGGGAGGTAAGGAACTGCCATCTAGCTCTGCACTAGATTCTCCTTCCGTTATTAGTAAGCTTGCGACACCTAAACCTGCTACTGCTATGAATTCGATATGTCGCATGTTATCGATGATGCCACTTCGCTATGCATGATGAAACTACTTACATGCGTGATACTACTTTGCCATTAGGTGAATTTCTAGATGAACAACTTGCTAGAGTTAGAGGGGATGAAATTACTGAAGATCCTATTACTGATGATAGTGATGATGCCCCCAATGATTATGTTTTACCTGTTGTTCCTAAGGGTTATGTTATGAATGAAAAAGCTGCTCTGGAAATCCTTGCTTGCAATGATAGAAATGACCTTAAGAAATTATTAGCTAAATGGAAGCAGCAGTCTCTTAATGCTAGAATGAAACCCGACCCTGCTTTTGCTACTTCACCTATTTGTGTTACTGATAAGGATTATTAATTCTCTGTTGATCCTGATATTATTACTTTAGTTGAATCTGATCCTTTTTCTGGCCTTGAATCTGAGACTGTTGTGGCACATCTTACCAAGTTAAATGATATAGCCACCCTATTTACTCATGATGAGAAGTATCGCTATTTATATATCCTTAAGATATTTCCGTTCTCATTAAAGGGTGATGCTAAGATTTGGTATAATTCTCTTGCTCCTGGTTGTGTGCGTAGTCCCCAGGATATGATTTATTACTTCTCTGCTAAATATTTCCCTGCTCATAAGAAACAAGCTGCCTTGCGGGAAATATATAATTTTGTGCAAATCAAAGAAGAGAGTCTCCCACAAGCTTGGGGGAGGCTTCTCCGGTTACTTAATGCTTTTCCTGATCATCCTCTTAAGAAAAATGAAATACTTTATATCTTTTATAATGGACTAACCGATGCTTCCAAGGACTACTTGGATAGTTGTGCTGGTTGTGTTTTCAGGGAAAGAACAGTCGACGAAGCTGAAATATTATTGAATAATATGTTGACTAATGAAAATAATTGGACTCTTCCTGAGCCAGTTCCTGAAGTAATTCCTGAACCAATTGAGCCAACCCCTGAGCCTATTCCTAAACCCACTCCGAAGAAGAGAGGTGTTTTATTTCTCAGTCCTGAAGATATGCAAGAGGCAAAGAAATCAATGAAAGAAAAAGGTATTAAAGCTGAAGATGTTAAGAATTTACCTCCTATTGAAGAAATACATGGTCTTAATTTACCGCCTGAAGAACCACATTGTCTTGATAACCCGACACAGGTAGTAAAGGTAAATTCTCTCTATAGATATGATAAAGTTGAAATACCCTCTACTAAATTTCATAGCCCATGCTTAGATGAATTTGATGACTTTATGGCTAGGCAAGAAAGTTTTAATGCTTATGTTGGTAGAGAGTTAAAGAATAATGCTTTCGAAATAGGACGCGTAGGTGATAATCTGGCTAGAGTTAAAGATGAACTTCACCGCGTTAGCAAATATGCTTCTATGGTTGCTACTCAAGCTGAGCAAGTACTTAGAGCTCAAAATGACTTGCTTGATGAATTAAATAATAAAAATGACTTTGCTGTTAGAGTGGCTACTAGAACTGGTAGAATGACTCAGGAACCTTTGTATACTGAAGGCCACCCTAAGAGAATCGAGCAAGATTCTTAGAGAAATAATTTAGAGGCACCTAGTTCTTCTAAAAAGAAGAAGAAGAAAAACGATAGAACTTTGCATGCTTCTAGTGAACCTACTGTAGACACACCTAAGAATCCCAATAATATTTCTATTTCTGATGCTGAAACTCAATCAGGTGATGAACATGAACCTAGTGATAATGTTAATGATAATGTTCATGTTGATGCACAACCTAGCAATGATAATGATGTAGAGATTGAATCTGCTGTTGATCTTGATAACCCACAATCAAAGAATCAACGTTATGATAAGAGAGATTTTGTTGCTAGGAAGCACGGTAAAGAAAGAGAACCATGGGTTCAAAAACCCATGCCCTTTCCTCCTAAACCATCCAAGTCAAAGGATGATGAGGATTTTGAGCGCTTTGCTGAAATGATTAGACCTATTTTCTTACGTGTGCATTTAACTGATATGCTTAAAGTAAATCCGTATGCTAAGTATATTAAGGATATCATCACAAATAAAAGAAAGATACCGGAAGATGAAATTTCCACCATGCTTGCTAATTACACTTTTAAGGGTGGAATACTAAAGAAACTTGGAGATTCGGGTGTACCAACTATACCATGCTCTATTAAAAGAAATTATGTTAGAACTGCTTTATGTGATCTTGGAACCGGTGTTAGTGTTATGCCTCTCTCTTTATACCGTAGACTTGAATTGAATAAGTTGACACCTACTGAAATATCTTTGCAAATGGCTGATAAATCAACTGCTATACCTGTCGGTATTTGTGAGGATGTGCCTGTTGTGGTTGCAAATGTCACTATTTTAACGGACTTTGTTATTCTTGATATTCCTGAGGACGATAGTATGTCTATTATCCTTGGTAGACCTTTTCTTGATACCGCAGGGGCTGTTATTGATTGCAACAAAGGCAATGTCACTTTTCATGTTAATGGTAATGAGCATACGGTACATTTTCCGAGGAAACAATCTCAAGTCCATAGCATCAATTCAATTGGAAAAGTTCCAACTATCATTTTTGGAGGTTTTGAATTTCCTCTCCCTACTGTCAAGAAAAAGTATGATATTCTTATTATTGGGGATTTCCATATCCCCGTTGAGGCAACTTAGTGTTATTCAAAATTTCTCCGGTTCCGTGTTATTCAGAATGAGTTTGTTAACAAGACTTGATCAACCTTGTTAGTGGGTTCATTTTGATGATCACGAGATGGATGAAACTAGAAGGCACAACCTTCTTTACCCTCTTTTTACTTTCATTTATTTAGAATAAATAAAGCAAAAAAATAGTATTATCCGTCTGTTTTCTGAATTATCCGTGCATTAAAAAATAGTCTGAAAATAAAAGTGCTTCAAATGTCCTGCAAATCTAGTATGATTTTTTCTAGAATATTTGAGGATTTTAGGCACTGAAAACATTGTAGAAGGGGCAAGCACCAGGCCACGAGAGAGGAGGGCGCGCCCCCTGTAGGGCGTGCCCCCCTGTCTCGTGGGCCCCAGGTGGCCCCCCTCCACTTATGCCAGCACCCACACACTTCATCTTCTACCCAAAAAAATCCCCATCCAGCTCAAGCACGAGTTCTAGCTCTTCTTGCTGCGATTTTCGATCTCTTAGCTCAAAGC
>JAHIAM010014626.1:0-12777 GCA_021605205.1 Aegilops longissima | reverse complement strand
GTCAAACGACAAAACCACGAAAGTGTTGACGACGACACGCAGCACTCTTGGGATTCAACAACGGAAATCGCTCAGACCCCAAACGGTGAGTAATAGTCCATGAAACGGCCAGAATCGCAAAGCTGTGAGTGTTGATGACCGACACGAAGCGCACTTTGGGGTTCAAAACTATGCAAGTCGCCGACCCCAAAACAGTGAGTAATAGTCCATGAAACGGGTCGGAATTGGCCAAAACTATGAGTGTTGACGATTTAACATGTAAATGCATCCGGATCGCCAATCATGGAAATCACTCTAGGACAATAAACGGTGAGTAATAGGGCACAAACGGTCCAGATCCGCCAAAACAGCGATTGTTGATGACCAACATGTAAGCGCATTTTGGGTTCAACAACCATGGAAATCGCCTGGACCCTAAAACGGTGAGTAATAGTCCATGAACGGGTCGAATCGACAAAACCACAAGTGTTGACGACAGACAAACGCACCTTTGGGGTTCAACAACATGGAAATCACTTCAGACCCCAAAACGGTGAGTAATAGTCCACGTAAACGGGTCGGAATCGAGAAAACCTCGAGTGTGATTGCCGACACGAACGCACCCTCGGGTTCTCAATCGTGGAAATCACCCGACTCCAAAACAGTGAGTAATAGTCCATGAAATGGGCCAGAATCGCCAAAGTTGTCGGTTGATGACCGACACGTTAGCGCACCTTGGGGTTCAACAACCATCAAGTCGCTGGGACCCCAAACGGTGATTAATAGTCCACTAAACAGGTCGAATCAACAAAACCGCGAAAGTGTTGATGACCAACACGTTAACGCAACCCGGTTCGCCAATCGTGGAAATCGCCCAGGCAACAAAACGGTGAGTAATACAACACGTAAACGGACCAGAATTGGCCAAAACACGATTGTTGATGACCGACACGTAGGCGCACTTTGGGGTTCAACAACCATGGAAAACGCTTGGGACCCCAAAACGGTGAGTAATAGTCCACGTAACGGGTCGAAACGACAAAACCACGAAAAGTGTTGACGATCATACGATGCGCACCTTTGGGATTCAACAACGTGGAAATCGCTAGGACCCCAAAACGGTGAGTAATAGTCCATGAAACGGTCAGAATCCAAGTTGAGTTGACGACCGAAGCCCTTGGGTTCAAAACTATGCAAGTCGCGGACCCCAAAAAGTGAGTAATAGTCCATAAACGGGCTTGGCCAAACTAGAGTGTTGACGAAACATGTAAATGCATCCGGATCGCCAATCGGAAATCACAGGACAAAAAACGGTGAGTAATAGGGCAAAACGTCCAGATCCGCCAAAACAATTGTTGATGACCAACATGACGCATGGTTCAACAACCATGGAAATCGCTGGGACCCAAAACGGTAGTAGTCCAAACGGGTCGAATCGACAAAACCACAAGTGTTGAATCACATAAACGCATTGGGTTCAACAAGGAAATCACAGACCCAAACGGTGAGTATAGTCCACAAACGGTCGAATCGAAACCTCGGGTGATGCACACGTAAACGCACCGGTTCTCAATCGTGGAAATCACCCGACTCAAAAAGTGAGTATAGTCATGAAATGGGCCAATCGCCAGTTGTGTTGATGACCGTTACGACTTGGGTTCAACAACCATCGTCGCTGGGACCCAAACGGTGATAATAGTCCAAAACAGGTCAATCAACAAAACGCAAGTTGATGACCAACACGTAACGCAACCCGGTTCCAATGGAAATCGCGCAACAAAACGGTGAGTAATACAACACAAACGGACCAGAATTGGCCAAAACTCGATTGTTGATGACCGACACGTAGGCGCACTTGGGGTTCAACAACCATGGAAAACGCTTGGGACCCCAAACGGTGAGTAATAGTCCACAACGGGTCGAACGACAAAACCACGAAAGGACGACAACACGATCGCACTGGATTCAACAACTGGAAATCGCCAGACCCAAAACGGTGAGTAATAGTCCATGAAACGGCCAGAATCGCAAAGCTGTGAGTGTTGATGACCGACAAGGCACTTGGGGTTCAAAACTATGCAAGTCGCCGGACCCCAAACAGTGAGTAATAGTCCAGAAACGGTCGAATTGGCCAAAACTATGAGTGTTGACGATTAACATGTAAATGCATCCGGATCCAATCATGGAAATCACTAGGACAATAACGGTGAGTAATAGGCACAAACGGTCCAGATCCGCCAAAACAGCGATTGTTGATGACCAACATGTAGCGCATTTGCGTTCAACAACCATGGAAATCGCTGGACCCTAAAACGTGAGTAATAGTCCATAACGGTCGAATCGACAAAACCACAAGTGTTGACGAGCACACATAAACGCACCTTGGGGTTCAACAAGTGGAAATCACCAGACCCCAAACGGTGAGTAATAGTCCATAAACGGGTCGAATCGAAAAACCTCGAGTGTGATGCCGACACGTAAACGCACTCCGGGTTCTCAATCGTGAAATCACCCGACTCCAAAACAGTGAGTAATAGTCCATGAAATGGGCCAGAATCGCCAAAGTTGTCGTTGATGACCGACACTTAGCGCACTTGGGGTTCAACAACCATCAAGTCGCTGGGACCCCAAAACGGTGATTAATAGTCCACTAAACAGGTCGAATCAACAAAACGCGAAAGTGTGATGACCAACACGTTAACGCAACCCGGGTTCGCCAATCGTGGAAATCGCCTCAGGCAACAAAACGGTGAGTAATACAACACGAAACGGACCAGAATTGGCCAAACTGCGATTGTTGATGACCGACACGTAGGCGCACCTTTGGGGTTCAACAACCATGGAAAACGCTGGGACCCCAAAACGGTGAGTAATAGTCCAAACGGGTCAAACGACAAAACCACGAAGGATTGACGATGACACGATGACGCACTTTGGGATTCAACAACTGTGGAAATCGCCAGACCCCAAAACGGTGAGTAATAGTCCATGAAACGGTCCAGAATCGGCAAAGCTATGAGTGTTGATGACCGACAAGTAAGCACACCTTGGGGTTCAAAACTATGCAAGTCGCCGGACCCCAAAATAGTGAGTAATAGTCCATGAAACGGGTCGGAATTGGCCAAACTATGAGTGTGACGACTTAACATGTAAATGCATCCGGATCACAATCATGGAAATCACTCAGGACAATAAAACGGTGAGTAATAGGGCACAAACGGTCCAGATCCACCAAAACAGCGATTGTTGATGACCAACACGTAACGCAACCCGGTTCACAACTGGAAATCGCTGGGCAACAAAACGGTGAGTAATACAACAAACGGACCAGAATGCAAAACACATTGTTGATGACCGACACGAGGCGCACCTTTGGGGTTCAACAACCATGGAAAACGCTCAGACCCCAAAACGGTGAGTAATAGTCCACGTAACGGGTCGAAACGACAAAACCACGAAGTGTGATGAGCTGTACACGATGCGCACCTTTGGGATTCAACAACGTGGAAATCGCTTAGGACCCCAAACGTGAGTAATAGTCCATGAAACGGTCCAGAATCGCAAAGCTTAGAGTGTTGATGACCGACACGTAAGCGCACCTTGGGGTTCAAAACATGCAAGTCGCCGGACCCCAAAATAGTGAGTAATAGTCCATGAAACGGGTCGAATTGGCCAACATATGAGTGTTGACGACTAACATGTAAATGCATCCGGATCGCAATCATGGAAATCACCTAGGACAATAAAACGGTGAGTAATAGGGCACGAACGGTCCAGATCCGCCAAAACAGCGATTGTTGATGACCAACATGTAAGCGCATTTTGCGTTCAACAACCATGGAAATCGCTTGACCCTAAAACGGTGAGTAGTATAGTCCACGAACGGTCAGAATCACAAAACCAACAAGGACGACGACACATAAACACACCTGGGGTTCAACAATGGAAATTACTCAGACCCCAAACGGTGAGTAATAGTCCACGAACACGATCCATAAAACCTCGAGTGTGATGGCTTACACGTAAACGCACTTGTGGTTCCTCAATCGTGGAAATCACCCGGACTCCAAAACAGGAGTAAGTCCATGAATGGGCCAGAATCGCCAAAGTTGTCGCTGTTGATGACCGACACTAGCGCATCTTGGGTTCAACAACCATCGTTTGGGACCCCAAACGTGAGTAATAGTCCACGTAAACAGGTCAATCAACAAAATCGCGAGTGTTGATGACCAACACATTAACGCAACCCGGGTTCAATCGTGGAAATCGCCAGGCAACAAAACGGTGAGTAATACAAAGAAACGGACCAGAATTGGCCAAAATCGATTGTTGATGACCGACACGTAGGCGCACTTTGGGGTTCAACAACCATGGAAAACGCCGGACCCCAAAACGGTGAGAGTCCAATTACAACGGTCGAAACGAAAAACCACGAAAAGTGTTGACGACGCATACGATGCGCACCTTGGCATTCAACAACGTGGAAATCGCTCAGACCCCAAACGGTGAGTAATAGTCCATGAACGGGCCAGATCGGCAAAGCAAAACAGAGTGTTGATGACCGACACTTGCGCACCTTGGGTTCAAAACTATGCAAGTCGCCGGACCCCAAAACAGTGAGTAATAGTCCAGAAACGGGCCGAATTGCCAAACTATGAGTGTTGACGACTAACATGTAAATGCATCCGGATCGCCAATCATGGAAATCACTGGACAATAAAACGGTGAGTAATAGGGCAAAAACGTCCAGATCCGCCAAACAGCGATTGTTGATGACCAATAGCATACCTGCGGTTCAACAACCATGGAAATCGCTGGGGACCCTAAAACGGTAAGTAGTCCATAAACGGTCAGAATCGGAAAACCAAGGCGCGATCATACAAACGCACTTTGGGGTTCAACAACAAGGAAATCACCAGACCCCAAAACGTGAGTAATAGTCCATAAACGGTTGAATCGAAAACTCGAGTGATTGCCGACACGAACGCACTTCGGTTCTCAATCGGAAATCACTCCCGACTCAAACAGGAGTAATAGTCCATGAAATGGGCCAGATCGCCAAAGTTGTCGTTGATGACCACACGTTAGCGCACTGGGGTTCAACAACCATCGGGTCGCGGACCCCAAAACGATGATTAATAGTTCTAAACAGGTCAATCAACAAAACCGCGAGTGTTGATGACCAACACGTTAACGCAACCCGGGTTCGTCAATCGTGGAAATCGCCCGGCAACAAAACGGTGAGTATACAACACAAACGACAGACCAGCGCAAAACCGCGATTGTTGATGACCGACACGAGGCGCACTCTTGGGGTTCAACACCAGAAAACGCTGGGACCCCAAAACGGTGAGTAATAGTCCACGAACGGTCAAACGACAAAACCACGGTGTTGATTGACGTATACGATGCGCACTTTGGGATTCAACAACTGTGGAAATCTTAGACCCCAAAACGGTGAGTAATAGTCCATGAACGGTCGGGACCCAAAAGCAAAGTTATGAGTTGATGACCGACACGTAAGCGCACCTTGGGTTCAAAACTATAAGTCGCCGGGACCCCAAAATAGTGAGTAATAGTCCACGAACGGGTCGGAATTCCAAAACTATGAGTGTTGACGACGAACATGTAAATGCATCCGGATCGCCAATCATGGAAATCACCAGGACAATAAAACGTGAGTACAACGTCCAGATCCGCCAAACACATTGTTGATGACCAACATGTAAGCGCATTTTGCGTTCAACAAACATGGAAATCGCTGGGACCCTAAACGAGTAATAGTCCACGAACGGGTCAGAATCGACAAAACCACAAGTGTTGACGACACATAAACGCACCTTGGGGTTCAACAACAGGAAATCATCAGACCCCAAACGGTGAGTAATAGTCCACGTAAACGGTCTCGAATCGACAAAACCTCGAGTGTGATGCCACACGTAAACGCACTGTGGTTCTCAATCGTGGAAATCACCCGACTCAAAACAGTGAGTAATAGTCCATGAAATGGGCCAGAATCGCCAAAGTTGTCGTTGTTGATGACCGACACGTTAGCGCACCTTGGGGTTCAACAACCATCAAGTCGCCGGACCCCAAACGGTGAGTAATAGTCCACTAAACAGGTCGAATCAACAAAACCGCGAAAAGTTGATGACCAACACTAACGCAACCCGGGTTCACAATCGTAAATCGCCCAGGCAACAAAACGGTGAGTAATACAACACTAAACGGACCAGAATTGGCCAAATCACATTGTTGATGACCCACGAGGCGCACTTTGGGGTTCAACAACTATGGAAAACGCGGGACCCCAAACGGTGAGTAATAGTCCACGTAACGGTCGAAACGATAAAACCACGAAAAGTTTGACGACGTACACGATGCGCATCTTGGCATTCAACAACTGGAAATCGCCAGACCCCAAACGGTGAGTAATAGTCCATGAAACGGCAGAATCGCAAAGTTGAGGAATGACACCACACGTAAGCACCTTGGGGTTCAAAACTATGCAAGTCGCCGGGACCCCAAACAGTGAGTAGTCCAGAAACGGGTCGGAATTGGCCAAAACTATGAGTGTTGACGAATAACATGTAAATGCATCCGGATCATCAATCATGGAAATCACCAGGACAATAAAACGGTGAGTAATAGGCACAAAACGGTCCAGATCCAAACAGCGATTGTTGATGACCATAAGCGCATTTTGCGTTCAACAACCATGGAAATCGCTTGGACCCTAAAACGGTGAGTAATAGTCCATGAACGGTCGAATCAACCACCAAAAGTGACGATGCATACATAAACGCACCTGGGGTTCAACAACAAAGGAAATCACTGACCCCAAACGTGAGTATAGTCCACGAAACGGTCGGAATCGAGAAAACCTCGAGTGTGATTGCCGACACGAACGCACCCCGGGTTCTCAATCGGAAATCACCCGACTCAAAACAGTGAGTAATAGTCCATGAAATGGGCCAGATCGCCAAAGTTGTTGTTGATGATCGACACGTTAGCGCACCTTGGGTTCAACAATCGTCGCTTAGACCCCAAAACGTGAGTAATAGTCCACTAAACAGGTCGAATCAACAAAAACCGCGAAAGTTGATGACCAACACGTTAACGCAACCCGGGTTCGCAATCGTGGAAATCGCCCAGGCAACAAACGGTGAGTAATACAACACGAAACGGACCAGAATTGGCCAAATCACATTGTTGATGACCGACGAGGCGCACCTTGGGTTCAACAACCATGGAAACGCTGGGACCCCAAACGGTGAGTAAAGTCCATGCAACGGTCAACGACAAAACCACGAGTGTTGACGATGTACACGGCGCACCTTGGGATTCAACAACCGGAAATCGCCAGACCCCAAACGTGAGTAATAGTCCATGAAACGGGCCAGAATCGCAAAGCTATGAGTGTTGATGACCGACACGTAAGCGCACCTTGGGGTTCAAAACTATGCAAGTCGCCGACCCCAAAATAGTGAGTAATAGTCCATGAAACGGTCGGAATTGCCAAAACTATGAGTGTTGACGACGTAACATGTAAATGCATCCGGATCGCCAATCATGGAAATCACTTAGGACAATAAAACGGTGAGTAATAGGGCACAAACGGTCCAGATCCGCCAAAAGCGATTGTTGATGACCAACATGTAAGCGCACTTTGGGGTTCAACAACCATGGAAATCGCCGGGACCCAAAACGAGTAATAGTCCATTAAACGGGTCAGAATCGACAAACCACAAGTGTTGACGACAGCATACATAAACGCACCTTGGGGTTCAACAACAAAGGAAATCACCAGACCCCAAAACGGTGAGTATAGTCTGGTCGGAATCGAAAACCTCGAGTGTGATTGCCGACACGAACGCACTTCGGGTTCTCAATCGTGGAAATCACCCGACCCAAAACAGTGAGTAATAGTCCATGAAATGGGCCGAATCGCCAAAGTTGTCATTGATGACCGACATTAGCGCACCTTGGGTTCAACAACCATCAAGTCGCTGGGGACCCCAAAACGGTGATTAATAGTCCACGTAAACAGGTCAATCAACAAAACCGCGAAAGTGTTGATGACCAACACGTTAACGCAACCCGGTTCGCAATCGTGAAATCGCCCAGGCAACAAAACGGTGAGTAATACAACACGAAACGGACCAGAATTGGCCAAATCACATTGTTGATGACCGACACGAGGCGCACCTTGGGGTTCAACAACTATGGAAAACGCTGACCCCAAAACGGTGAGTAATAGTCCATACGAACGGGTCAGAAACGACAAAACCACGAAAAGTGTTGACGACACGTATGCGCACCTTTGGATTCAACAACTGTGGAAATCGCCAGACCCCAAACGTGAGTACAGTCCTCCATGAAACGGTCCAGAATCGCAAAGATGAGTGTTGATGACCGACACGAAGCGCACCTTGGGTTCAAAACTATGCAAGTCGCCGGACCCCAAAATAGTGAGTAATAGTCCTGAAACGGTCGGAATTGGCCAACACTATGAGTGTTGACGAACATGTAAATGCATCCGGATCACAATCATGGAAATCATTCAGGACAATAAAACGGTGAGTAATAGGGCACGAAACGGTCCAGATCCGCCAAACAGCGTGTTGATGACCAACATAAGCGCATTTTGCGTTCAACAACCATGGAATCGCGACCCAAACGTGAGTAATAGTCCACGAACGGGTCAATCGACAAAACCACAAGTTGACGACAGACACATAAACGCACTTTGGGTTCAACAACAAAGGAAATCACTTCAGACCCCAAAACGGTGAGTAATAGTCCACGCAAACGGGTCGAATCGACAAAACCTCGAGTGATGGCCACACGAACGCACCTGTGGTTCTCAATCGGAAATCACCCGACTCCAAAACAGTGAGTAATAGTCATGAAATGGGCTAATCGCCAAAGTTGTTGATGACCGACACGTTAGCGCACCTTGGGGTTCAACAACCATCAAGTCGCTGGACCCAAAACGGTGAGTAATTACTAAACAGGTCAATCAACAAAATCGCGAGTGTTGATGACCAACACGTTAACGCAAACCGGGTTCGCTAATCGTGGAAATCGCCCAGGCAAAACGTGAGTATACAGCACTAAACGGACCAGAATTGCCAAACCGCAGATTGTTGATGACCGACACGAGGCGCACGGGTTCAACAACCATGGAAAACGCCAGACCCCAAACGGTGAGTAATAGTCCATGAACGGTCGAAACGCAAAACCACGAAAAGGACGACGACACGACAGCGCACTTTGGGATTCAACAACCGTGGAAATCGCTAGACCCCAAAACGGTGAGTATAGTCCATGAAACGGGCCAGAATCGCAAAGCTATGAGTAAGATGACCGACACGTAGCGCACCTTTGGGGTTCAAAAACTATGCAAGTCGTCAGACCCCAAAATAGTGAGTAATAGTCCATGAAACGGGTCGGAATTGGCCACTATGAGTGTTGACGAACATGTAAATGCATCCGGATCACAATCATGGAAATCACTTAGGACAATAAAACGTGAGTAATAGGGCACAAACGGTCCAGATCCGCCAAAACAGCGTATTGTTGATGACCAACATGTAAGCGCATTTGGGGTTCAACAACCATGGAAATCGCTGGGGACCCTAAACGGTGGTAATAGTCCATGAAACGGGTCAGAATCGACAAAACCACAGTGTTGACGATACATAAACGCACCTTGGGGTTCAACAACATGGAAATCATCAGACCCCAAACGGTGAGTAATAGTCCACTAAACGGTCGGAATCGAGAAAAACCTCGTGTGATTGCCGACACGTAAACGCACTGTTCCTCAATCGTGGAAATCACCCGACTCCAAAACAAGAGTAATAGTCCATGAAATGGGCCAGAATCGCCAAAGTTGTCGTTGATGACCGGACACGTTAGCGCACCTTGGGGTTCAACAACCATCGGTCGCAGACCCCAAAACGTGATTAATAGTCCACAAACAGGTCGAATCAACAAAACCACGAGTGTTGATGACCAACACGCTAACGCAACCCGGTTCGCTAATCGTGGAAATCCTGCAGCAACAAAACGGTGAGTAATACAACACGTAAACGGACCAGAATTGCCAAATCATGATTGTTGATGACCGACACGTAGGCGCACCTTGGGGTTCAACAACCATGGAAAACGCTTGGGACCCCAAAACGGTGAGTAATAGTCCACGAACGGTCGAAACGACAAAACCACGAGTGTTGACGACGCATACGATGCGCACCTTTGGGATTCAACAACTGTGGAAATCGCCAGACCCCAAACGGTGAGTAATAGTCCATGAAACGGGTCCAGAATCAGGCAAAGCTTGAGTGTTGATGAAGCGCAATTTGGGTTCAAAACTATGCAAGTCGCCGGACCCCAAAATAGTGAGTAATAGTCCATGAAACGGCCGGAATTGGCCAACACTATGAAAAGTGTTGACGAACATGTAAATGCATCCGGATCACAATCGCGGAAATCATTCTAGGACAATAAAACGTGAGTAATAGGGCACAAACGGTCCAGATCCGCCAAACAGCGATTGTTGATGACCAACAAGCACTCATGTTCAACAACCATGGAAATCGCTGGGACCCTAAACGGTGAGTAATAGTCCACGAACGGTCAATCGACAAAACCACAAGTGTTGACGATGACATAACGCACCTTTGGGGTTCAACAACAAAGGAAATCACTTCAGACCCCAAACGGTGAGTAATAGTCCACGCAGTCAAAATCGAATCGAAAAACCTCGGTGATGATTTACACGAACGCACCCTGGTTCCTCAATCGTGGAAATCACCCGACTCCAAAACAGGAGTATAGTCCATGAAATGGGCCGAATCGCCAAAGTTGTCGCATGATGACCGGCTTAGCGCACCTTGGGGTTCAACAACCATCGAAGTCGCTAGGACCCCAAAACGGTGAGTAATAGTCCACTAAACAGGTCGAATCAACAAAATCGCGAAAAGTTGATGACCAACACGCTAACGCAACCCGGGTTCGCTAATCGTGGAAATCGCCGGCAACAAAACGGTGAGTAATACAAAGACAAACGGACCAGAATTGGCCAAAATCGCGATTGTTGATGACCGACACGAGGCGCACCTTTGGGGTTCAACAACCATGGAAAACGCTTTGGGACCCCAAAACGTGAGTAATAGTTCACAACGGTCGAAACGACAAAACCACGAAAAGGATTGACGTACACGATACATCTGGCATTCAACAACCGTGAAATCGTCAGACCCCAAACGGTGAGTATAGTCCATGAAACGGGCAGAATCGGCAAAGGTGAGTGTTGATGACCGACACGTAAGCGCACTCTTGGGGTTCAAAACTATGCAAGTCGCCGACCCCAAAACAGTGAGTAATAGTCCACTAAACGGGTCGGAATTCAAAACTATGAGTGTTGACGATTAACATGTAAATGCATCCGGATCGCCAATCATGGAAATCACTCAGGACAATAAAACGTGAGTAATAGGGCACAAACGGTCCAGATCCGCCAAAACAGCGATTGTTGATGACCAACATGTAAGCGCATTCGCGGTTCAACAACCATGGAAATCGCCTGGGACCCTAAAACGGTGAGTAATAGTCCACGAAACGGGTCAAATCGACAAAACCACAAGTGTTGACGACGATACATAAACGCACCTTGGGGTTCAACAACAAGGAAATCACCAGACCCCAAAACGGTGAGTATAGTCCACTAAACGGGTCGGAATCGAGAAAACCCTGTGATCCGACACGTGAACGCATCTCGGTTCTCAATCGGGAAATCACCCGACCCAAAACAAAGTGAGTAATAGTCTCGAAATGGGCCGAATCGCCAAAGTTGTCAGTTGATGACCGACACGTTAGCACCTGGGGTTCAACAACCATCAAGTCGCGGGACCCCAAACGGTGATTAATAGTCCACAAACAGGTCGAATCAACAAAACCGCGAAAGGTTGATGACCAACACGAACCAACCCGGTTCGCAATCGGAAATCGCCCAGGCAACAAAACGGTGAGTAATAAAAAACGGACCAGAATTGGCCAAAATCACATTGTTGATGACCACACGGGCGCACCTTTGGGTTCAACAACCGGAAAAGCTTTGGGACCCCAAAACGGTAGTAATAGTCCACGAACGGGTCGAAACGACAAAACCACAAAATTTGGTACACTATGCGCACCTTTGGGATTCAACAACCTGGAAATCGCCCGACCCCAAAACGGTGAGTAATAGTCCATGAAACGGGCAGAATCGAAAGCTTGAGTGTTGATGACCGCACGGGATTGGGGTTCAAAAACTATGCAAGTCGCCGGACCCCAAAACAGTGAGTAATAGTCCATAAACGGGCGGAATTGGCCAAAATATGAGTGTTGACGAAAACATTAAATGCATCCGGATCCAATCATGGAAATCACTTAGGACAAAAAACGGTGAGTAATAGGGCACAAACGTCCAGATCCGCCAAAACACATTTTGATGACCAACATGTAAGCGCATTTCTGTTAACAACCATGGAAATCGCCGACCCAAAACGGGAGTAATAGTCCAAAACGGGTCAAATCGACAAAACCACAAGGGATTTGATACAAAACGCACTTTGGGTTCAAAATGGGAAATCACTTCAGACCCCAAAACGGTGAGTTAGTCCACAAACGGGTCAATCGAAAAAACCTCGAGTGTGATTGGACACAACGCACCCGGTTCTCAATCGGAAATCACCCGACTCCAAAACAGTGAGTAAAGTCCATGAAATGGGCGAATCCCAAAGTTGCTGG
>JAHIAM010014625.1:0-10465 GCA_021605205.1 Aegilops longissima | reverse complement strand
AGGCACGCCTCGAATGAAAATAATGCCTCTTTGCACACAAAAGCATAGCAAACAGATTTGCTAGAATCTAGCTCATCAATATCAGATTTGGTGGCAAATAAACATGCACTTTTCAGTTTAATTTCGTAGCAACATTAGATGGTTTATTATTAGGCTTCATTTGTTGCTCAAATTCTTTTGCCACAATCTGATTTTCACTCTTATTTTTCTCCTGTTTTGCTTTATTAGCTCTATTAATATCATCTTTCAAAATGGAATCAGAGTCATAGGAAGCAAAGTAATATTTTTATCCTTGTGAACAAGAGTATACTGATTGTTTCTACCATGGTGTACAGGATTTTTATCAAATTGCCATGGTCTACCAAGTAATAAGGAACATGCTTGCATAGGTACCACATCACAATCAACATAATCAGCATATGTAGAGATACTAAAATGCACACTAACAAGACGTGTTACCTTAACCTTGCCGCTGTTGTTGAACCATTGGATGTAGTAAGGATGTGGATGTGGTCTTGTGGTGAGAGAAAGCTTCCACCATATCCATGCTAGCAGTTGTTGCAGCTCCTCCATCTATGATGACGCTAATAGAACGCCTTCACAACTCCCTTTGTATGGAACAAGTTATGCCTCTGATTTTGCTCAGCTTGTGTAACCTGCACACTCAAAACACGTTGAGCAACTAAACATTCATACCTGCAAGATCTTCAGAGCCATGTATTGCGCCTCAGATCGTAATCATCTCCACCGTGTTCTTCATGTGAATAAGAGCCAAAGTCTCTTCATCATAGTCACTAGCGACTCATACCCACCATCCTCAAGAGCAATCATCACACGCTGAGATTGGCATTCTTCAAAAATGTCCTCTTCCTTACAACGACGTACAAATAATATCACTTGTGTGCCCTGCTGACGCCATGGAAGAAGAAGAGCTCGTAGGCCCAAGCAGTGTACTCTTGGCGATAGTGGTGGTTGTGCCGCTTTTGTATCACGTTGAGGTGGCAGCCACGGAGGTGCCGTGTAGTAGAACGGTGGAAGTAGATGATGCACGTGGTGTCCATGATGAAGGTCGACCTGCAAAAGTTAGTCCGCGCCAAGGCCTGCCGATCCTCAAGACTTCACGCTCAGCTTTACAAGCAAGATGGAATAATCGAGTGATATTATTATAATCCTTGTAGTCTAGAATGGTCTGAATCTCTATTTAATCCACCCAAAACGCAAGCATAGCTTCATTCTCCTCAACAATACCACATCTAATCAAGCCGTTTGTAATTCCCGATAATATTCTTCACCGAATTTTTTCCTTGTCTTAAGCGCTGCAATTTTTGAAGTAATTCACGTTGATAATATGGTGGAACCCAACGAGACGCATAGCAGTTTTCAAAGCAGCCCAAGTAGCTGGAACAGGATATAATCTACAATGTTCGACCACCAAACACATGCAAAGCTAGTGAAAGCACAAACAGCAGCAGAACACGCCCTCCTCGTGATATTGTAAACATGTAAATCGTTGTTCAGTTTCTAACTCCCAAGTAAGATATATATCAGAACATATCACCCTCAAATGGTGGAATATTCAATTTCAGTTTAGGGAGATGGTCATGATCTCGCACTCAAGGGGAGCCCTAACATTGCCATTGTTTGCATGTGGACAATCTGGTGGTTGTGGTGCGGTGGTTGCACGAGTTCGATGTTGATCAACCTCATCCTCGTAAGCTCACATAATCATCCTCCCCCCAGCAGCAGCAGGAGCCAGTATATCAACAAAAGACCAAAGAGCTTGGCCGTGCCAAGAGGGACACGGAAGCTCGGCGGAGGGCTGTTTCACATGTGGAGGTAGTCCGTGTTGTTGTAGTAGAGGTGCTAGGTGCAGCCGGTGGTGGTGGTGGTAGACGCAAGCAATTCATTAAACTTGATATCGAGCTTGTTTCAACGCCTTCTCAATGCCATCTATCTTCTCCATGGCCTCTTCAAATCTATTTAGCACATCGTCCACCTGCCCACTCATCATTTGTTGAAACTTATCATGTAGCGCTTTGTTTGTCATGTTCTCCCAAGTCGTCGCTGCTTGTGATCCTGCCATGGTTAGCAGCAATAGAAACACACAAGAATATGATTCGGCTGACTACTAGGAAGGTGGTGGTGGTGTGGTGATGTCACAAACCGCAAGCAAATCTCAAATTCTTACCAGTCTTACCAAAGAAGAAAGCGGTGATCGCAACCGATGTAGTCAAAACTCTCAAAGCTTGATAGAGCGATTACGGAGAGTCAAACGCACGATGTAGATGTATGTGGAGCTGGGAAGGCTTATAATATGGTAGCAAAAAAAGGTTAGCAATAATCAATTCGAGATGCAAAGTTGAATAAACGCCAACGACGGTATCGGTTGGTCCTAGGCTAGACCGCTAGAGACGCGAGCCTAGAACACTAACAAAATCACGGCGCTGCACGAAACAAGGAAAAGCACACTGGATTTTTTTTTCGCTTTTTTTTTTGCGCTTTTTTTATGCGCTTTTTTTTTTTTTGCTAAAAATCACTATAATGGCGTAGTGTCTCAAAACTCTTCCGAGGTCAAACCGACAGATGGGCACGAAATTTTTTGACCAAATTTTTTTTTCGACGCCCGACCCAAAACCTGAAACGGGTCAAAAAACTTTCTATAACGGCGATCGCCTCAATACACTTAGAAACACTTAAAACAGATAGCTGAAAATTTTTCGACAGCTGCTTAAAAATTTTGGGCCTAAACGGAGGGTGGTTTCAGACTTTTTTTTTTTTCCAAACCTACTCCGCAAGGAAACACGAATCGAAACTAGATGGATCTCAAACAACCCTAATATGCAAGGAACTCGGATTGGTGGTGGATATATGGCAGCGTGGTGGTATATGGATATGGATTCAGAGCGTGGGGATAAGCAATGGTGGAAGATGACAAGGCGATGATGATGAAAGGGCAAGCGTGACAACTTATGACCGTAACTCAAACTCTAAAATACTAGACTCTAAGACCAAAGAACTTGACACGACGATGCAAACCAAATTCAACAAAGCAAAACCCTAAAAAGATTATGCAAAGGCTCGATTGGTTCGGATATGTTGAACTAACCCTAATTTTTTTTGTGGCTTTATTATGGACTTTAGGTATGAAGAATGACTCGATCTAATCTACTAAAAACTGTAAAATCTCACCGAGCAACCCGAAAATCTGATACCACTTGATAGAGGCAAAGGTGTCCCGATGTTTCGATGAGATGGTGGCTATCGCTTCGTGGGAGTCGAATTTGACGATCCGACCACGATCGCGGAGACGCCGCGCTTAGCAATCGCTAAACCAACTTCCGAGGGTTATTGACCACGCCGAGCACGATCAACTCGACCACGAGGGCCTGCTTTCGCGAGCAAACGAAGAACAAGCAAGAAACGAGATTGCAATCTGGATATTGCAATATAAGATGAAAGCTTTATTGATCAAGGTGGGGTTCTGTGACGCCTTTGTCCGGTCGCTGAACACAAACGGCACGCAAGTTGCAGCTATGGCTAACTTTAATCTAAACAAAACCCAAGGTCTAAACGGTGCCCTAAGGGCTGTATATATGGAGGAAGAGGGGGAATTTCGTGGCCCTTGGTGGAGGGGTCCCAAATCAACCCTAACTCTTGTTTCCCACACATACGGACTCTAAAAACAGCCTATACTTAAGTATTTCGAAATTACATGGGCCTGCCCACTAATAAGGTGACGAAGCACCTAGAATAGCCTCGGACGACATTTATGAAGTAGCGCCTTGTATATTTCGTCCAAGGCTTCATGCACCCATTATGGTGGCTTCAAAGTCCTGAAATCATCACTTGTAACTCCGTTTGTTCCTTCATGCATGGCATTATCTCCATGCTTGTTCTTGCTCCAATGTCCATCCTTCTCCAAGCTAGGGCCTTCATTTGTAAGCAAAACAAATGTATCCAATTTAGGCAGCATCATATTCTCATGAACATTAGAATCATTACCAAGAAACGAAAGTACCGATAATTTAATTGGCGCATGCAGCTCTAGTAATTGGTCCAAGATATGTAGCAAGAGGGGCTGGGTGTAACAATGGTATTGATGTCCTCATCACTCGTGAATAAATGGTTAGCTCACAAAGTGTCCATTATGTAAGAATGAGTCCGTGAGGCAAGATTGTTCATGACAAAGCACATGAAGCTTAGCAAGATGATATGGAATAAGATGTAAAGCATTCATGGAGCAAAAGCATGGTGCACAAAGCACAAATTCTACCATTGTGCAAAATGATGTCATTGAGAGACGGTTCATCAATAGCATGAATATGGTAATAGATGCTCAATATGATTATGTTATCATGCAATTGATGATAAGTAATATGATCACGATGTATGAATAGGCCATCAAGAAAGATCACAACAAATTTGCTAAGAAAATGCACAAGCTCATATATCATGGATGACATTGAAATTGAAGATGCAACAAGGCAACCATAATGTGGGTCAATCCATGTATAAGATGCAAATTTGTTATGTGTGGTGTTGTACCATAGCTCGATGTCGTGGCACTCCTCAACTTGAAAGTCCATAGGGTCCAGCTCCAATGTCGGTCCTCCATCCAATATATGTATCATGTAGACAATAAGAAGGAAACAACAATGAAAGAATGACCATCCAATATGTGTATTTGAGGATGGCTCAAAGGGAAGGAGGTCACCTTTAGGAGGTTCTCAAGATGTTGAGTTATGATCTTGTATGCCTTCACATAACCAAGTTGTCTCGTGATGTTATCGCCTTGTGAATCCTTCAAAATGAAAGAACATGACAAACACTGAAAACAAATGAGGTTAGCGAAGTGCAAAACCTATCATTCGTGTGGTAAGATACCCAACAAGTGTATGCATAATGCTCATCATAAGAAAGTACAAGGAGCATTTCATAGCATGGAGGCATATGATGCAGAAGAACCAAATACAATAGGCTCAAGTAAACAAGCATGCATCACAGTGAAGTGTCCAAGTCTCCAAGATCATTAAGCATAGAGGCAACTATTGGAGGCAAGCTACAATAAACAAGATATATCATGTGAGAGGCATGAACACATATGTCATCAACCCAAGAAAGCAAGTGATAGTGGAACATGGGTGATGCAACATAGCAAGCAATCATAGCGATCAAGTCAAGTAAGCTAGTAGTGCTAAGATGCAACGATTAGAAGGAATCATGGAAAGATGTCATGTGTCAAATAGTGGGCATACAAAATGCACATGACATTTCACAAGCATAAAGGCAAGATATGAGCAAATAGCATCAATAGCATGGGGCACATGATAAACATGGCAATAGCAACAAGGATCTCCACCAAGCATGCAAATACACATAGAAGTAGCATAATGATGAAACATGGGTAGATGCAAGCAAGGGTCACAATTGCATGGCAAAGGCATAGAAGCAAGTATAACATGCAAAGTGAACACGATAAAATGAGCATAAAGCGACAAGTGATATATAGCCCATAGACGGAGAGACAAGTAAAAGAGATGCTGTAGTCCTTGCTAAAAGGAATGGTGGGAATGAAAGTCCACGGATCCCAAGTCATCGCTGTTTCAAGAGCCTCGCTTGGCCAACTCATGGGATTGAGAATTTGACGAGTGTAGGGTACCTACACAAAACAAAGACAAAGGGAAAATTGTGTAAGTGGTAGATGTACACATCATCCATCATGATGTGCACGTGATGTGTCGGTTAGCACAAAATATCCAATGCTCAAATAAATGAGATGCGTGATATAGAAACATGTCATCCATCATGATAGGTTTGTTATTATGTATGGCATAATGGAGACTCAGAGGATGTAATGCATCATGAGAAATATCTAGAGCATTGTTATTCATGGAATGCATATGGTGCAAGCAATCATGGAAATCATGCAAAGGATGGATGAATCAAAATCTCCAAACATGTATGAGGAAACTATGGGGTTGTCCTCATGAGCATTAATGGAAACATCACGGAGAATATTGGCAACATTCAAAACAAAGCATATTTGGTTCAATGTGATCATGGCATGACATAGTAGATGAATTGTGCAAATCATGTAAAGGAAGCATGGCAATATCATCACATGAAAAACAAAAGCCAATGACCATCATCTCGTATCTATGCCATAAGTGCAAATGGGATTGATTTTAATGGGGCATGCATAGTTACTATGTTGAGATTGAAATGATGCAAGATGGGAGATCTCACCATAGCATATGACAAGTTCAATGGATTGTCAAACATGATGTGACCAATAGAATTTTCACAAGATATTCTATGAAGCATAGCATCACAACTAGGCAACTCAACATGCTCACCATCATATTCATCATAAATAGGTAAGTCAAGGCATGAACAAGTTTCACTAGCATGAAGCATGGTAATAGGTGGGTCAACATCATGGGAGCAATCGATGGTAAGAGAGTCCACTAGTGGGACAAGAGAAGCACCATCACCTATGCACCTTTGGAGCGCCATGTGTTGTAGGTGAAGTGTCAAGATCCAATCGTTGTCATCTTCATCTTGATGGTACCATGGGGGTGTATCATCGCCCACCATGGCCATCGCTGCTCCATTGAGGGATGGACTCACGAGGATTGGCATAGGCCATGTAGGAGACCTAGCACCAAAGAAGAAAACACACTAGGAGTAGAGGTTAAGTCTTAGAAATCATGGTGGCCTCACATGCCGTGTCAACTACCTCACTCACTAAGTGTTGTGGCTCACTCACTCCCTATTGGATGCTCTCACCATATGGTTGGTGGAGTCACCAAATGGCGCCAACCTCACATAGTATGTGTTGCATGCCTCAAGTGTGGGGCTAGTGGTGGTCACACTCATCCTCTCATAGGAAATGCACTCAATGTCACATATGGTGGAGTCACCATATCACTCATGGTGGGGTGGCTCTCCTCACATGGGAATTGGGTCATCTCTTTATATGTGGGTGTCGGAGAGATGTTGGTGCTGCACGCCTCCATGCTCAACTCATATCGCCGTGGGTCAAGGGATGGCCTTGCTCGACCTTCTTGTCGCCGCCTTGGTGTGGGAGGCTCATATGATGTGGCACCTCGTAGCTCGCCTCCATGACCAAGGGAATCTCCCATGCTCGGCCATCTTCCTTGGGGGCTTCAAGATGGAAGTGTCGCCTCGTCAGAGGGTGGTCGCTGACTTGATGAAGTCGATGTAGGCGCACACGGGAAGTAGGCGAAGATGCCGACGTCCAAAGGCTAAGATGCCTTGATAGGACTTGGCGAAGATGCCAAGTGGTTGTTGTAGTCGAGCACTGCTTGGTGGTGGTCGACTCAGGTCTCCTTTTGTGCTCTTGAAGCTTGGACTTGGCGGAAGTAGGGCTTGTTGGGACTTGTGCATTTGCGCCAGGAGCATCTTCATGATGATGATGTCGTTGTCGTGCTTGAGCTCATAGAAGATGTCGTCGTCGTCAGGCACATGATGCTTGAGGTGACTTGCCCTTCATGACGATGTGGATCACTTAACGTGATGGTGGTCGCCATGGTGATGCAACATAAGCAAGCATAGAAATCAAGTCGCAAACTAGTGGAGCGGTTGCAACACACTAGAGGAAATCATGGCAATCATGTCATGTGAGCAAATAATAGGCATGGGCAATGCACAAGACATATCGCAAGCACGGACACAAAGCAAGATGAAAGTATCATCATAGGAATGGGTCATGAATAGAACATGGCAATAATAAGTGATATCTCCACCAAGCTTGCAAATACACATACAAGTACTAGAATCAATCATCAGTGTAATGCAAAGCATGGGTCACAAATGCATGGCAATGGCATAGGAATGGGCATATCATGCAAAGTGAACATGGTAATATGGGCAAAGGATATATAATGGAGAACAACCCATAGCCAAGTGAGGGCCATGTAGAAGAAATGCGCTAATTCTTTGCACGAAGAGAGCGGGGAAAGACAATCCATGGGATCCCAAGTCCTCATTGCTCTAGAGCTCGCTTTGTCAACTCGTGATTGCGAGGTTGACAAGTATTCATGGGTACCTACACAAGAGAGACACAAACCAAAGAAATTGGTAAGGTAAATGTACACATCATCCATCATGATGTGTATGTGCACGTGTGAGTTAGCACAAGATAAGCATCGCCAAAGAAATTTGATGCATGATATGAGAACATGTCATCCATCATGAAAGAATAGTTGTTATGTATGACACGATGGGGATGCAAATTGAGCATACAATTATATGGCACATCAATAGCATTTTCATTGAAGGGAAACATATGGTGCACATAATTATTGGGATCATGGAATGAATGGGTGGATCAAATTCTCCTAACATGTATGAGGAAACTATGGGGTCTCCTCATGAGCAATATCGAAAATATCATATGCGAAAATGGACAACATCCAAAACAATGCATATCCGGTTAGGTGGTCATGGCATGGCATATGAGATAAATGATGCAAAGGTAGCATATCAATATCATCACAAGTAAAACAAATGCCAATAACCATGGGCTTGTCATCTATGCCATAAGTGCAAACTGGGTTTATTTTAATGGCATATGCATAGTCACTATGAAGAGATTGCAAATTTTAGACATATGGTTGATCTCATGCATAGCATATGACAAGTCAAGCGGATTAGCAAACATGATGTGACCTAAAGAATTGTCACAAGAAATCCTATGTAACATGGCATCACAACTAATAGACTCCACATGACAATCATCAAACTCATCATAAATGGGCAAATCATCGCATGGGGAAATCACACTAGCATGAAGCAAGGTACTAGGTGGATCAACATCATGCAAGCAATCAATGTCAAGAATGTCCACTAGTGGGAATAGAGCATCACCTTCACCTATGTTACCTTTTTCATTCCACTCAAGTGGTGTAGGTGAGGTGGGAAAGACCAAATGGTGGTAATCGTCATCTTGATGGAACCATGTGGGGGTGCATCATATTCCACCATGGCCATCGTCTTGTTCAAAGGGAGGACGAAGTCGTCGAGGATCGGCGCGTCGTCATGAATGGGACCTAGCACCAAATGAGAAGACACAATAGAGGTAGAGGTTGTTGTTAGAAATGCAAATGGCCTCACGAGACCTATCAACTATCTCACTCTCTCTATGTGGTGGTTCACCACGCCTCAAAGTAGGTGCACCAAAGTCACATATGGTGGAGTAACTCATCTCACTTAAGTGGTGGGGTTGTGGCTCTCTCACATGGAAAGTGGGGCAACTTGTCATATATGGGGCTAGTGGTGAAGTCACTCACTCTCAATATGGTGGCAAAAGTCATCAAGTCATCACACGCCGTCGTGGTCGAAGGGAGAATCCCATGCTCAACCATCTCGCCGTTGCCACCGTGGATGAAGGTCAAGATGGCACATCATCACTTCCACCATGACCAAGGGAAAATCCCATGCTCAATCATCTCGCCACGTCAGCCGTGGATGAAGGCCAAGATGGCACATCATCACTCGCCTCCTAAGATGGAAGCATCATCCTGCTCGCCACCTTGTCGCTTGCCTCCAAAGCTTGGTCCTGAAGGTCTCCATAGTCATACTCCGCCGACCATCTTGAAAAAGAGTCAAGGTAGACTGCATCATCAATGCCACAAAGAGGGATGGCGTGAAGTTGCACTTGGGAGCATCATCTTGGAGCTTGGGCTTGGACATCGTGGTGGTACTAGCCTCATGCTTGTCGAGAGCTTGGTCGCCGCAGTTTGCTTGGGGTGGAGAAGCCTTGGCCTTCATGAGTTCTTGTTCCGCCTTGAGAGCACCAATGTAGTAGTCGCCGATGGACTTGTAGTTCTCGAGGAAGATAGTCTTGATATGTCGTTGTTCAATCCCATCATGAAGTGGAACTTCATCGAAATGGGGTCGCCCACGCCGCTCGTCAGAAGGCAATCTTCATCTCCTTGAAGTACGCTACGATGGACTCGGATCCTGGATGGTGTTCTCCAATTGGCGCCGGTTGTTCCGTAGGTTGGAGGCACAAACTCGCCGCAAAGCTCTTCATCTTGGGCCAACTCATGTTGTAGTATCAAGGTGTGTGAAGCCACCATGCCAATGCGTAGTCGTGGAAGTTTCTGTATGCACTTCACTTGATCTTCGGAAGGGACTTGATGTAGCTTGAGGTAGTCGCTCATCAAACGCCCCACCGAGGTACCTCGGTTCGTGAGTTCCATAGAAAGGAATCGCTGGTCGATGTCGAGGTCGTAGTAGCTCGTGGAAGTCGCGACTTGAGCTTGGGGAGCTTTCTGAGCGAGTGATGCGGCATCCAATGGACATCACCATGTCAAGAGTCTGTTTGGCAAGTGACACGCGCACTTACTTCACATACACAAAGGTGAATCATCTCCTTTACATCGCGCTCACTTGACCCCTTCGAGGATGGTATACTACTTGACACTCCACGTGCATG
>JAHIAM010014621.1:0-25961 GCA_021605205.1 Aegilops longissima | reverse complement strand
AGAGGTTTGTACACTTTACCCGCAAGATTCGATCCCTCTTTTACGCTCTCGCACTTCAGTGGTGTTTGAGAACAAGATGACCAAACATGGTCTTCCTCAAGAGTTCCTCCGACCACCGCTCCCGTGCTCATCCAATCCTACCGTAGTTCTACATCCGCTAGCACCGCCCCAACCTAGAGTCACCACTAAGGTCAACCAAGCCGAGCCCATAATGACTCTAGGGTTGTGGTGTAAGCCTCCGGCATGAAGTATTCTTCCGCCTCTTTGAGTCCTGGGTGAAGCTTCCGCAAGATGTCATGGCGCTTCTCCATGCATCCCTGCCAACCAAGGTTTCTCCAGGTGCCCACAACCGCCCTTCACCCAAAGAGTGTGTATTGAATTCTTGTCTCGAGTCTTGAAGTCTTGAGGCCTTGAAAAATGCGTCCTGCAAGATGCCATCATGGAGTTGTCGCCATTGACGAGAGTCCTCCTTCTTCACCACCACTCGAAAGCACTCATACCAACTCCCCGCTTCTACTATAAATAGTAGCATAAAAATAAATGACGCCCCGGCTTGGTATGTAGGTGATGGGTTCTACCCTCATGCATACTACTCAACTTCAAGAATCAATAACACTCATCGGAGGTGGTTGCAAGGATGCCACTAAATGCAATAAACCATAGGTATGAAAGCATGGTCAAAGTGAATTGCTGCTCATTGACCATCTTCTAAAACTAGGGACTGTGGTAGCAAGCTTCAGACCCGAAATTCTACCGAGGCAAACAATAACCATATTAAGCACATAGCATATGATCACATAACACACCAAAACAAATGAATCAAAACCTAAAGGAAAACTCAAGAAATCCAACTCAAAGTTTTCCTACTTCAAGCAACAACTAAAACTAGTTTTTCATAACAAAAATTTTCTTAATGTAACCTAAGCAAGGGTTTATGCTACCTAATGTAAAAGAATCCATCATGCAACTTAGGAGCAAAAAGAATCATCTTAAAAGCTATTTTAAAACTCCTATTAGGCCTAATTAAAATTCTATTAAGAAAAATAAAATAAAAGTTTTATTTATTATAAATAAAAATTCATGCTCTAAAGTGACAAAACTAACCTAGAATAATCTATCACATGTGAAAAATAAATTTATTTGCTAATTAAAATAATAGGAAAACAAAGAGCTAGTTAATTAATTAAGAATAACATGATCCCGATTAAAACTATTTTTTTATTAATCCTAAAATGTCCAAATAAATTCCTATGGTTAGGTAATGTCAAACAAAGTTGTGACAAAAAGAATCATAAAAATAATATTCCTAACTCATTTTATAGCAGATTTACTATTATGTCTAAATTAAAATAAAGCAATTTTAAATAATTTTAATATAGCTAATTATATTTTCTATGTAAAACTATAAGAAATTTCAAACCAACAAAAAAAATCACTTAAAAATATTAAGTAGATTAAAAGATATGAATTTTTTCAATTCTAAACTATTCATGTTAACATGTAAAACTAATATAAAGAAAAATGGCCTACTCGGCCTTAACTAACGCTCGGCGAATATTAACTAAACGGGCCTAGGGTTTAAACGTAAACGGGCCGCTCAAATAAAAACCCTAACTAAAATTAAACCGAACTAACCGGAAATAAACCGTCTATATAACCTAATCCTAAATAAAACGGTATTTCTTCGGGGATCTAATCTCAGCCAGACGTTGCTGGATCTAACGGCGAGAGGGGTCTCCAAGCGATTCGGCCGGGCGACGGCGGGCGGGCGTGTTTCTAAGGGCGAGAGTTCGGCTTCTCCCGTGGTTTGGGACGACGGGGGAGCTTTATGGAAAGTAACGGGCTAGGGGTCTTTGCAGGAGTTTGCGAGATCGGTGAGCTGTGGCGAAAAGGGCGTTAATGGCGGCGGGCGGCGTTCTGGACTCACGGCGGGTGCGCAGGTGAGAGGGAGAGGTCCCATGAGGGGGCGAGGGGAGAATGGGGTGAGGGGGGGTATTTATAGGGCGGGGCCTCACTTGCGCGAGGGGCGATCGGGAGGAGATCGAGGAGATCCCGAGATCGCGATCTCCGAATGAGCGGCAAGGCAGTTGGGTGTATGGCGCGGAAGACGACGGTGGGGTCCACCGTCACGAAAGTGAGGGAGCTGGGTTTGGTTTGGTCGACCGAATCAAGGGTTTCGGGGTGCGGGGTTGGTTGCTACATTGGCCCAGCTTGGTGCCACAGTGGTCAGCATGGTACGCCAGTTAAGTTCAAGTCAATACTTAACCGGGTCACAGCTGGTATTTTCTTTTTTTCCATTTTATTTTTTGAAAATAAAATAGAGAATAAATATATAAATATAAATATTTTATATAGGATATATATATATCAAAATGATCAGGAATATTCCCTATCATTTAAACATTTTTCCGTAAGGCAAATCCAAACTTTATAAAAATTCATTTTTTTCCAAATTCAAATGAAACTCAAATTTGAAAAGGGTTTTCAAGATACTTTCAAATGACTTTCAATTTGATTCTTTTAACCTCCAACTCATATTTCATATAATTGAAGAAGTCATTTTATCTTCTCTCGGAAAATCATAGAGTTGCATAAAGCTTGAATTTGAAATATTTTCAGCTTGAAATTCAAATTTTTCCAAAACCCTTTTCATTCCAAAATGGAAGAAGCTTCATGTCATCTTCACTACCTAGGGTTTGGTGTTGAATAGAACTTGAATTCATGTAACGCCAAGTTTATAAAGCATAAAGAATCACCCTCAATTTCATTAATTAACTACTGCTGATTCAATCAATCTAAAACAAAAATCAAAACTAGATCAACGGTAAAAGGGTTTCAAAACAAATTCTAAAATGTTCGGGGTTGTTTAAAATAACTAACCTAATATTGGTGGGTGCACTAATTTTTACAAATGCCTTATATTTTAAATAAACTAAAAACAGAAGAAAGAAAATAATAAAAGAAAAACGAATAAAAGTGAGGGGAAAACCTCTCGCCCAAAGAGTCCCCTCTCTCCCCACTTGGGCCCATTCCCCTTCCTTCTCTCAGCCGCCCACTGCCCACCACCGCCACTTACCCTCCCCCACCCCGCTGCTAACCTTCACCGCCCTCGGCCGCCCCACGCTTCTCTCTCCTCCCAGATCCGACTGGATCGGGCGAGGATCCCCGAATCGACCACCTCCAAGGCTACTCTACCTTTCATTCTCGACACGCGCTGCCAGTTCGACCTCTTCATCCCCACTGACTGGGAGCGCTCCCTCCGTCAGCTTCGAGCCCGAGCGACTTCCTGCTACCATGGTCCGGCTGCCTTCCACCTCCCTGACCACGGCCCTCTCTCCTCCCGACGTAACGGTCATCGCTGGCCCCATCGAGCAAATTGCCGACTCCGTTCGCTTCAGCCGAGGCTCCCTCTTTTCCTCCTGTCCGACTGGCGGCCATTGCATCCAAGACCGAACCCCCGCGCCTCCCCATTGTTCCCCGACTGGCCCACACCGCACTCACACACAGACTTCCTGGCTCCCTCTCCTTCCCCGCCGGACCACCTGCCCGCCACCGTGATGGTCTCCTCCTCCGACGGCGACTCTCCCAAGGCTTCCTAGCGCGCCCTCGAGCCCCTCGTGCCTCTGCCTCGTTTCCACGACCGAGCCCCCTCGTTTCCCAAGGCGCCACTCCCGCTTAATCCACCACTCCATTGCCAGCTTCGATCACGGGCGCATCGGCCAAGGCAAGGCTGGTCTTCACCACGCCCAGCCTCTGGGTGCTCGGGCGCCTCGGATCGATCCTGATCCGCCTGGAACGAGCCTGCTCGGCACGCCTGAATCAAGACGCCTGCTAGGCCTCTAACACCGACGGGGCCCCACCCCCAAAAAACAAAAAGAACGCTTTTAATTAAAAAAGAATAAAAAATGAAATAAAATGAATTAAAACTAATTAACTAAATAATTAATTAATTAATTAATTAAGTAATTAATTAATCTAATTAATTTCGAATTAATTAATTCCTAATCATTAATTAACTTAATTAAGCAAAGTTAATTAAATCTGATTAGGTTAATTTGTCATTAGTGAATGACATGCGGACCCACCTGTTGGTATCGACTCAACAACCCTGTTGATCGATGACGCTGCCAAGATGATCATCATGTCGACAGTATAAATGCATTTTCGAAATTAATTAAAATAATTAATTAAATTCCAAAATTAATAAAATCTTTTTAAAATCATATCTTTTAATCCGTAATCCGGATTAAAATATTTTCAACATGAAAGTTGCTCGTAACGACGATTTGAGACTAACGGATACGCAATTGCCTCGCCCACCACACGCCCCCAACCTATCGAATCCTGTAAACTTTTCTCTCCTGCTTCATCTGTCTGACAGACGTCCTAACCGGAAACTTCCTGATGTTTTCCCCTAACCAAGACTCTCTTACCACGTTAGGGCACGCCTTAGCATCGCTTGCATGTCATGCATCGTTATGCATCTGTTACTGTATTCATTGTTTCTTCCTCTTCTCTCCGGAGACTATTTAGACCGACGCCGTACTGCCGGCTTCGACCACGGTGTTGATTTAATCTCTCTTGCTTGCGCAGCAACCAGTAAGCCCCCTTGATCACCAGATATCGCCTACTCTTATCTACACCGCTTGCATTAGAGTAGCATAGCATGTTACGCTTTGACACTCCTATACTCTGCAGACACCGCCCTTGTAACTTCACAGTTACTTCACTCGCAATCCTATATGCTTAGTATAGGATGCTAGTACTTTCATCCGTGGGCCTCACTTTCCGGGTCTGTCCGCTGTACATATATATCGGGCCGTGATCACCGGGAGTTGATCACGGTATACTATATACTTATACATGATACATGTGAGACTAAAGTCGGTCGGCCGATGGAGCACCCATGAAAGTGGATCTTGTGTATGGAGCGATTGTATGCAGGTTGAGACCGCTTAGAGAGAGGTGGCCCCGCCTCGTTCGGCGCTCGCATGGCTTAACACGCTTTAACGAGGTCTTGGTATTTGATCCGGTTGGCTACGAGCTTATACGCATCTAACCATCTACGCTGGAGTAGTTATGGGTATCCCGCGTCGGGTATCACCCGGCATTTCAGACGTCACCGACGAGCGGGCGCATACCGGATTGGACCGAACGCCGATGGGCTAGGTCTTCCGTCAATACAGACGTTAACGCAGTGTGTGTGCTCAGGCGATGGGCCTGCACTCTGCGCGGCTTAGGTTTAGACCGGCGGTTGGCCTCTCACAGTTGTGCCTAGGTGCTGCGACGCAGTTGATATCTTACGCGCCGCATGACCCAGAAAGTGTGTCCTACCAAATGGGACTGCTGCACGTGGTAAGATGGTGCACCCGCAGGAAGTTAATCTATTCTTCGATAGCCGTGGATCTTCAAGAATGTGATCGACTTGGAGTTGTACCTTGAGCTTATGACAACTAGAACCGGATACTTGATAAAACACACCTTCCAAGTGCCGACATAACCGTGGTCGCCCGCCGCGTGGTTATGAGCGGGGGATTGCTGTAGGATTATTGCTATATGATGTTACTTGAGGACTTCCGTTGTCCCTTCTTCTTCGTCTGCAAGACAGTGTCCGTGGTTTAGTCTTCAAGTAAGACTAGCTATCCTCTTATTCGGCATTCTCGCAGCTCAGTCCATCGACATGGCCTTTACACATATATCCATGCATATGTAGTGTAGTTTGTTTAAGTAGTACTTTGGATGAGTACTACGTTGCCTTGTTCCCCTTTTCCCTATCTCTACTCGATTGCGCAATCGTACGATGGAGCCCAGAGCCGACGCCACCGCCTATGACGACTACTACTCCGGAGGCGCTTACTACTACGCAGCAGCCCACCGACCATTTACACGGAGGACCTAGGAGGATCCTGCAGGAGGCCCGCCTTCTTCGATCGTCAGATCCCAGCTTTGTGCTAGCCATCTTATGGCACCTTGTTTAACTTATGTCTCAGATCAGATATTGTTGCTTCACGACTCTGCCTATGATCGAGCACTTGTATTCGAGCCCTCGAGGTCTCCCCGGGGTTTGTAATATTATGATGCTTGTATGACTTATTTTATTTGTAGAGTTGTGTTGTGATATCTTCCGTGAGTCTCTTGATCTTGATCGCATATATTTATGCGGCATGATTAGTGCACGATTGAATCGAGGCCGCCACAAGTTGGTATCGCAGCCGATCCACCTGTAGGAACTCTTCCACACTCCTCGGCCGGGTCGAGCTCAGACATTGCAAAACTTTATTAACTCTATCGCAGTGCCTTACGGGCCCACGCCGCCATCGGGTGGTATTAGGATCTTTTACCTCGACCTTACTTCCAGGACTCGAACTCTCTTCTACCTCGGGTTAAACGATCTTTTACTAACTATCACTTCTAGGATCCCGTGACCGCATTCACCCTAAAGTTGGATATAGCCTTAGTTGTTTTTGGAATTGTATTTGAGCAATTTCCACATCATATTTGACTCCTTTGAAACGCCTTTGTTTTCGGGATGGAACCCACGAGGCAGGTCGTCAGGCCACACGACGTATTATTGGTGCTCGGGATCACCGCGTGCTAGCCGAGATGATGACCTATCTCGGTTATCGCTGCACCTCGAGTACACCGCCTATGAGGAGTACCAGACTACAAACCTGTGAGCAGATCACGCCATCGCCCACCTCTACTCTCGAGTATGTAGTCCACTATCAGGCTGCACACCGCATATGGTGTTGGAGTGACTATCGATATGGCGTCCACGATGTCGCTTATGCTGCATCCGACATCGCCTTCGCAAGTAGTATCGAGAGTTGGACACCTCCCCTTTAGGCACATTGCTATCGCTATTCGATGTTGGTGAGGAGGGTTACTACAATCGCCGCCTACACCATCGTCACCAGAGAGCCCTTCCACCATCGTAACTTTGTTCAAGATGTCGATGGGCTGGATCGAGCTAACCGAGCTCTTCACCACGAAATTGTACATCACCCGTCAACACCTCTACCTGCGGTCTCGACGCTGATGCACCCCTTTGTCCGATCCTAGAGCTGCCGTTGCTCGCGATCTACCCAGCCAGACCGTGATGCCCTGTGGTGTTTGGCCATTAGACGTGGAGGCTACTTCCCGCACTTGGCCCTTTTCTCGCCATTCGGACGCTTGATTCAGCACCAGAGTATCCGCTGCCCCTGTGTCACCGACGTGGAGGATCTATCCATCGCCGCGACTATCGCCTTTCGTGCTACACTACCTCCGCAGATCGCTGTGGACCTGATGTAGACTTGCTTGTTAGTATTTGATGTATTCGCCATGAATCTGGTGCCGCCTATGATGTAGTAGTCTATGCATCGGACTCTATGTATCGAACTCTATGCATGATTCCTTTTGTAAGATATGCCAACTACTATGTAGTTCCCATCATGTCGCTTTATTATGCATGTTTCATCATGAATGATTCTCCTTTGCTTAATTTCTCAAATGCTCAACTACCCCTCGTTATATAATAGCAGATGGTTAGCCAGAAGTCGCGGGCGTGGTGCCAACTTCCCACCACCACCGAGTACATGGCTGGTATGATCCAACAGCTGAGATGAATCGCCACCATGGAGAACATGATGGCTCAGCCTCCCCAATATGCACCAAAGACCTAAACGGACAACTCGCAGGATTTCATACGTCAACCCCAAAGGTACCGCAGCTCAACTCAGCCATCGGATGCGGAGACTCGCCTGTGACATCACCTATGAGATGGAGTTCCTGATGTAGCCCCTCGCCACTATGTCACTTTTGCTTCCTTCTTCCAAGGGACCCGAACTCAATGGTGGGATAGCCATCGGCGATTCCGCCAGCTTGGAACACTTCATCACTCGCCAGATTTCCGTGTTGCCTTCCGTGCTCGCTTCATCCTCAAGGGGTCATGGACCGAAGAAGCGTGAGTTCCGCAACTCACCCAAGGCAACAAGATCATAGTTTATCAGAAAGAGTTCTGGACTTGTCTCGCTTATGCGTCAAGAGGATATTGCAACCGATCGGCGCAGACAAGAGAAGTTCCGTGATTTCGCCTTCAAGTCGACATCAAGCTCGCACTTCTAGTGCACGACTTTTGCTGATTTCGCCACCTTGGTGAACAAAGTTATCAATGTCGAACCGGTCTGCAGGAATACCAGAGCTCTAATAAAGCAACTGCGACACCGCTCATCTTCGCCCGGCCTCGCAGGTTGCAAGATATGGATTCCCAACAAGATGTACCAAACAATGCACCGCTTCAAAGCGTAACTATGCTACACCTCGTTCGGCTATTATCCAAGCAGTCCAAGCTTCCATTCCACCACCCCAAGCCTGCTCCTACTCCCAATAATGGCTTATGCTTTCAAAGTGACAGCCGTGGCACTGTACAGAGAATGCAACCGTAACTGTAATCAATCGCCCTTCCAAAGAGCCGGCCGTCAGGAAACAACCGTAATCAAGAATAACACTGGCAAGTCTTATGGGCAAGCTCAAAGCCAACCACGCTTGATCTCTAACGAAGCTCAAGACCAGCCTCACATCGTGATGGGTACACTTCAGAAATTCAAGACTCGTGACTGCTTTATTCGATTCAGAGCATCGATTCATTCATGTCCCAAGACTTTGCATACAAGCACGACGTTAATGTGAAGAGATGAACTTCTTCAGAGTGGTAAAAACCCATTGGGACAAATGTCAAACCTCCATGGTTGGCGCCGACGCCCTGCGTGGAAATCAAGGGTTGGAATTCTATGCCTCCCCATTATCCTCAAGACGCCTAACATCGAATTCATTTTGGGATGGATTGGTTGAAAGCGATACGGCGCCAATCGCTTTGCGCCACTAAGACCGCCCATCTCGCTACACCCTTCCGATGAAATCGTAAGCTACAATGCTCGCTCCTGGTTCAAGATGCCGAGGCAAGGCTCTATGCATTGAATGCATTGAACGCCGCACCCTCGAGGGAATTGAAAACATTCCTCGCTGCTTATGCATTTCCAAGACGCTCTTCCTCAAGAACTTCCAGGATTCCTCTCTAGAGTCAGTCGAATTGGCCATCGACTTGAAACCGTGCACCACTCCTATAGCCAAGCTCCTCACAAGATGCCACCAAGATGAACTCCTTGAGCTAAAGGAGGAAATCGACAAATCTCTTCAAAGCGGTTTCATTCGCCAAGTTGCTCACCTTTGGGAGCACCTTCTCTTTGTCAAGAAGAAGGATGGACAAACCGATTGGTCCAAGACTACCATTCATTCTATAAAGCTACCATTCTGATTAAGTATCCTCTTCCCGGATCAATGATCTTTATGATCAATTGGCTGGTTCACCGTTGTTCTCAAACTCGACTTGAGGTTGGGTTACCACCAGATCCGTTTCGTGAGGAGGATATCCCCAAGACCGCTGTGACTCGTTATGGTTCATACGAGTACACCGTCATGTCTTTCGCTTAACCAATGCTCCAAATGCACCTTCTCTCGCCTCGATGAACTATATATTCATGGATTACCTCGACAAGTTCGTCATGGTTTATCCGGATGATATCCCGATCTATTCCAAGAATGAAGAAGAAACATGTCAACATCTTCGCTCTAGCCGAAAAGCTACGAGAGCATCAACTATATGCCAAGTTCTCCAAGTGTGAATTTCGCTTCCTCAAGTAACCTATCTTGGGCATGTCATTTCTAAGGATGGTATTGTTGCCAACCCCGAACGAAGTTCAAAGCTATTCTCGATTGACTCCTCCAAGAACGCATAAGTCGGTTTTCTGTCTCACAACTATTGCCGCCGATTCACGAGAACTTCTCCAAGATTGCTGTGCCTCACTAACTCATGCATAAGGGCGCCAAATTCCAATGGATGATAAATGTCGTGAAAGTTTCAGCACTCAAAGACAAGTTGACGCCCTCCCCAAAGGCTAGCTCCTCCCGACATTAAGAAGGACTTCATTATTTATCGCGACGCTTTCGCCAAGGTTTAGGCGTCTCCTAATGCAAGAGCGCAGTGGTTGCTTATGCTTCCTACGGCGCCATGCCTCACGAGGAGAACTACCCAGTTCATGACCTCGAACTTGTCATTGCCATTCATGCGCTTAAAGCAGCGCTGGCGACATTACCTTCCGTAATCGCTGTAGATCTTCACCACCACCAAAGTCTGAAGTATCTGCTTACTCACCAGACCTGAACCTCCGCACAGAGATGGATGGAGATCTGCAGCATTTTGATTTGGTATTTTATACGCTGTGCAAGGCTAATGTGATGGCTCGATGCCTTGAGCCGCAAGTCTTATCAAGAACCACCTTCTGTGTTCACAAAGTTCAGCCTCACTTGTTGAAGAATCTAAGGCTGAACCTTCATATTGTTCCTCCGTGCACTCGCCCTCCTCCCGAGTTCCAAAAGATGAATTCGTGGTTGTTCTCTGTGGTTCCCTTTATACCTCGGGTCGTTGAACCCGATCTCAGGCACTATAAAGACAATGCAGGATTTGACTCAAGTCTATAAGCTTAAACAAGACGCCGTGAAAGGAAACCTCATCCTTCACTATTACTGATGATGGCGCTTTGTACTTCAAAGGCCACTTAGTGGTGCCGTAAGAAGGAAAACCTGAATATGACTCGAAGGTTATGCAAGAAGCTCATGATACGCTCTATGTATCCACCCGGCAAGACAAAGATGTATCAAGACATTCGCCGAGATTCTCGTGGTCTAATATGAAGCAAGACATTGCTCGCTATGTTTTTGAGTGTGACGCTTGTCTGTCAGATCAAAGGTAACATCAAAGGCCCGCTTGAACTCGCAGCCTATCTCTATTCCGGAATGGAAATGGGACCATGTTGAAATGGACTTCACACCGGATTTCCCAAATCGCAGAAGGTAATGATGCAATTTTGTCGCCATCGACCGCTTTCTAAAGTTGCACATTTTCTCAAGGTCAAAGAAACGATCATCGCTAGCCAGCTTGTAACGCCTATATGTCCGTAATTGTTTCACTCACGGTATTCCACCGGGTTATCGCTCGACCGTGGCAGCTTATTCACTTCAAGATTCGCAAGTTTTCAAGAAGCTATGGGGACTCATTTATCTTTCAAGATCGCTTTCATCCGCAAATACAAGGGCAAGTTGAACGTGTCAACCAAATTCTCAAGACATGCTTCGAGCTTGTGTCGCCTCATTCGCAAGAAATGGAGGAATCTCTCCAGATGCTGAGTTCTCTATAATAATAGCTATCAAGCTAGTCTCAAGATGGCCCTTCAAGTGTTATATGGATCAAAGTGCCAACCCTCCGAATCAATCGTCAAATCGGGAACGCCCACTTCGGTCCGGATATTATCCAACATGTCAAGAACAAGTCCGCATTATTCGCGAGAATCTCAAGACCGCCACCTCGTCAAGAGTAATTATGACCGTCATCACAAAGACATGGTCTATCAACCGGGCGAAAAGGCTATCTTCGCTTACACCAATGAAGGGTGCTCACCGCCGGATCAAGGGCAAGTTAGCTCGCTATATTGGCCTTTCACTATTCTCGAAAGGCGGAAAAGTGGCTTATCAACCGAGCTCTGGTCGAACCTTTCTCAGTTCACGGCGTGTTCCACGGTCCCAACTCCGACGCTGCTTCAAGGACCCAATCCGAGCAAAGGACCACGGCGCTCGAATTGCAGCAGGACCTCTCCTATAAAGAGCATCCGTCCGATTCTCGACCAAGTCGAACGCCGACTCGCCGAAGGCGTATCAAGTTCTCAAAGTCCAAAGGGTCGAATCACTCAAGATGAAGCCACCGAACGCGAGGATCGCCTTACTAGATGAATATCCCAAGACTTTTTCCTTCTACCTCCTAAATCTCGGACGAGATTTTGTAGTGGAGGAGATTTGTAACGCCTGTGGTTATGCCACAAAGAATCACCCGGGTTCTCAAGTAATTAACTACTTGCTGATTCGAACTGGTCTCTAAATGAAGGAAATATGCCCTAGAGGCAATAATAAAGTTATTATTTATTTCCTTATTTCATGATAAATGTTTATTATTCATGCTAGAATTGTATTAACCGGAAACATAATACATGTGTGAATATATAGACAAACAAGATGTCACTAGTATGCCTCTATTTGACTAGCTTGTTAATCAAAGATGGTTATGTTTCCTAACCATGAACAAGGAGTTGTTATTTGATTAACAAGGTCACATCATTAGTTGAATGATCTGATTGACATGACCCATTCCGTTAGCTTAACACTTGATCGCTTAGTATGTTAATGCTTTCATGACCCATACATGTTCCTATAACTATGAGATTATGCAACTCCTGCTTACCGGAGGAACACTTTGGTACTACCAAACGCCACAACGAATCGGGTGATTATAAAGGAGTACTACAGTGTCTCCAAAGGTACTTGTTGGGTTGGCGATTTCGAGATTAGGTTTTGTCACTCCGATTGCTCTGGAGAGGTATCTCTAGGCCTTCTCGTAATGCACATCACTTAAGCCTTGCAAGCATTACAACTAATGAGTTAGTTGTGAGATGATGTATTACGGAACGAGTAAAGAGATTTACCGTAACGAGATTGAACTAGGTATTGATACCGACGATCGAATCTCGTAAGTAACATACCGATGACAAAGGGAACAACGATGTCGTTATGCGGTTTGACCGATAAAGATCTTCAGAGAATATGTAGGAACCAATATGGGCATCCAGGTTCCGCTATTGGTTATTGACCGAGAATGGTTCTAGGTCATGTCTACATAGTTCTCGAACCCGTAGGGTCCGCACGCTTAACGCTTCGATGATGCTTCATAATGAGTTTATAAGTATTGATGCACCAAGGTTGTTCGAGTCCCGGATGTGATCACGGACATGACGAGGAGTCTCAAATGGTCGAGACATAAAGATTGATATATTGGAAGCCTACATTTGACATCGGAAGTGTTCCGTGAAATCGGATTTACCGAGTACCGGAGGTTACCGAACCCCCGGGAAGTCTATGGGCCTTAATGGGCCATGGGAGAAGAGGAAGGGCAGGCCAGGTGGCTGCGCGCCCTCCCCCCTCTAGTCCGAATAGGACAGGAAGGGGCGGCGCCTTCCTCTTCCCTCCTCCAATCCTAGTCCAACTAGGAGAGGGGGGAGTCCTACTCCCTGGGGAGTAGGACTCTCCTTGGCCGCCCCTAGGGCCGCCACCTCCCTTGGCTCCTTTATATACGGGGCAGGGGGCACCCCAAGACACACAAGTTGATCTACGGATCTTTCCTTAGCTGCAGCGGTGCCCCTTCCACCATATTCCACTTCGTCATATCGTCATGAGCTTAGGAGAAGCCCCGCGCGGAGAAGTCATATCGTCATGAGCTTAGGCGAAGCCCCGCGCGGTGGAGCATCAACATCGCCACCACGCCGTCAGGTCGACGGAACTCATCCTCGACACTTTGCTGGATCGGAGTCCGGGATCGCCATCGAGCTGAACGTGTGCGTAACTCGGAGGTGCCGACGCTCGGTGCTTGATCGGTCGGATCGTGAAGACGCACGACTACATCAACCGCGTTGTTATAACGCTCCGCCGGGTTCACGAGGGTACGTGGACGACACTCTCCCCTCTCGCTATGCCATCACCATGGTCTTGCGTGATCGTAGGAAAATTTTTGAAATTACTACGCTCCCCAACAAAGGGCATCCGAGCCTGGTTTTATGCGCTGATGTCATGTGCACGAGTAGAACACAAGTGAGTTGTGGACGATATAAGTCATACTGCCTACCAGCATGTCATACTTTGGTTCAGCGGTATTGTGAGATGAAGCGCCCGACCGACATTACGCAGACGCTTACGCGAGACTGGTTTCACCGCCCGAGCACTCGTTGCTTAAAGGTGACCGGCGGTGTCTGCTCTCTCACTTTAGTTGAATCGAGGCTACGCCCGTCCTTGAGAAGGTTAAACGGAGTCTATTTGACGAAGTATCGCTGTGGTTTTGATGCGAGGTAAGAACGGTTCTTGCTCAGCCCGTAGCAGCCACGTAAAACTTGCAACAACAAAGTAGAGGACGCCTAACTTGTTTTTGCAGGGCATGTTGTGATGTGATATGGTCAAGACGTGATGCTATATTTTATTGTATGAGATGATCATGTTTTGTAACCGAAGTTATCGCAATCGGCAGGAGCCATATGGTTGTCGCTTATTGTATGAAATGCAACGCTATGTAATTGCTTTACTTTATCACTAAGGAGTAGCGATAGTCGAGAAGCAATAGTTGGCTAGACGACAACGATGCTACGATGGAGATCAAGGTGTCGCTACCGGTGACGATGGTGATCATGACGGCAAGCTTCGAGATGGAGATCACAAGCACAAGATGATGATGACCATATCATATCACTTATATTGATTGCATGTGATGTTTATCCTTTATGCATCTTATCTTGCTTTGATTGACGGTAGCATTATAAGATGATCTCTCACTAAAATTATCAAGAAGTGTTCTCCCGAGTATGCACCGCTATAAAGTTCTTCGTGGCCGAGACACCACGTGATGATCGGGTGTGATAGGCTCTACGCTCAAATACAACGGTGCAAAACAGTTTGCACACGCGAATACTCAAAGTTAAACTTGACGAGCCTAGCATATAACAGATATGGCCTCGAACACGGAGACCGAAAGGTCGAACGTGAATCATATAGTAGATATGATCAACATAGTGATGTTCACCATTGAAACTACTCCATCTCACGGATGATCGGACATGGTTTAGTTGATTTGGATCACGTGATCACTTAGATGACTAGAGAGATGTCTGTCTAAGGGAGTTCTTAAGTAATATGATTAATTGAACTTTAATTTATCATGAACTTAGTCCCGTAGTATTTTGCAAATTATGTTGTAGATCAATAGCTCGCGTTGTTGCTTCCCTATGTTTTTATATGTGTTCCTAGAGAAAATTGTATTGAAAGATGTTAGTAGCAATGATGCGGATTGGATCCGTGATCCGAGGTTTATCCTCATTGCTGCACGTAAGAATTATGTCCTTAATGCACCGCTAGGTGATGCACCTATTGCAGGAGCGTATGCGACGTATGCAATATGAGCATGTTATGAACGCTATTAGCTCAATATGATGACTACTTGATAGTTTAGTGCACCATGCTTAACGGCTTAGAATCGACTTCAAAGACGTTTTGAACGCCATGGACCATATGAGATGTTCCAGAATTGAAGTTAATATTTCAAGCAAATACCCGAGTTGAGAGATATGAAGTCTCCAACAAGTTCTATAGCTAAAAGATGGAGGAGAATCGCTCAACTAGTGAGCATGTGCTCAGATTGTCCGAGTACTTCAATCGCTGAATCAAGTGGGAGTTAATCTTCCGATAAGATAGTGATTGATGAATTTTCAGTCACCATCACTAAGTTAGTAGAACTTCGTGATGAACTATAGTATGCAAGGGATGACGAAAAGATTCTCGAGCTCTTCGTGATGCTAAAATCGACGAAGGTAGAAATCAAGAAAACATCAAGTGTTGATGGTTGACAAGACCACTAGTCTCAAGGAAAAGGGCAAAGGGAAGAAGGGGAACTTCAAAAGAACGGCAAGCAAGTTGTTGCTCGAGTGAAGAAGCCCAAGTCTAGACCTAAGCCCTAGACTAAGTGCTTTAATCTGCAATGGAAATGGTCATCGAAGCGGAACTACCCCAAATATTTGGTGGATAAGAAGGATGGCAAAGTGAACAAAGTTATATTTGATATACAGGTTATTGATGTGTACCTTACTAGTGTTTATAGTAGCCCCTAGTATTTGATACTGTTCGGTTGCTAAGATTAGTAACTCAAACAGGAGTTGCGTATAAACAGAGACTAGTTGAAGGGGAAGTGACGATGAGTGTTGGAAGTAGTTCCAAGATTGATATGATCATCATCGCACACTCCCTATACTTTCGGGATTAGTGTGGAACCTAAATAAGTGTTATTTGGTGTTGAGCATAAATATGATTTGATCATGTTTATTGCAATACGGTTATTCATTTAAGTAAGAGAATAAATTGTTGTTCGCTTACATGAATAAAACCTTATATGGTTACACACCCAATGAAAATGGTTCATTGGATCTCGATCATAGTGATACACATATTCATAATATTGAAACCAAAAGATGCAAAGTTAATAATGATAGTGCAACTTATTTGTGGCACCGCCGCTTAGGTCATATTGGTGTAAAGCGATGAAGAAACTCCATGCCGATGGATTTTGGAATCACTTGATTATGAATCATTTGATGCTTGCGAACCGTGCCTTTTGGGCAAGATGACTAAAACTCCGCTCTCCGAACAATGGAACAAGCTACTGACTTATTGGAAATAATACATACCGATGTATGCGATCCAATGAGTGTTGATGCTCGTGGCAAGTATCGTTATTTTCTGACCTTCACAAGATGATTTGAGCAGATATGGGTATATCTACTTGATGAAACATAAGTCTGAAACATTTGAAAGGTTCAAAGAATTTCAGAGTGAAGTGGAAAATCATCGTAACAAGAAAATAAAGTTTCTACGATCTGATCGTGGAGATGAATATTTGAGTTACGAAGTTTGGTCTTCAATTAAAACAATGTGGAATAGTTTCACACTCACGCCACCGGAACACCACAACATTATGGTGTGTCCGAACGTCAGAATCGACTTTATTTTGATATGGTGCGATCTATGATGTATCTTACCGATTTACCACTATCGCTTTGGGGTTATGCATTAGAGACAGCTGCATTCACGCTTAATAGGGCACCATCTAAACTGCTGAGATGACACCGATGAACTATGGTTTAGCAAAGAAACCTAAGTCGTCGCTTTCTTAAAGTTTGAGTTGTGATGCTTATGTGAAAAGTTTTCACCGATAAGCTCGAACCCAAATCGAGAAGTGCGCCTTCATAGAATACCCAAAGGTAACTATTGGGTACACCTTCTATCACAGATCCGGGCAAGTTTTGTTGTTAAGATGGATCCTTTCTAGAGAAGAAGTTTCTCTCAAAGAAGTGAGGGAGGAAAGTAGAACTTGATGAGGTAATTGTACCTTCTCCCTTATTGGAAAGTAGTTCATCACAGAGAATCAGTTCCAGTGATTCCTACACCAATTAGTGAGGAAGTTAATGATGATGATCATGAAACTTCAGATCAAGTTGTTACCAAACCTCGTAGGTCTTCCAGAGTAAGATCCGCACTGAGTGGTACGGTAATCCTATTCTAGAAGTCATGTTACTAGACCATGATGAACCTACGAACTATGAGGAAGCGATGATGAGCCCAGATTCGCGAAATGGCTTGAGGCCATGAAATCTGAGATGGGATCCATGTATGAGAACAAAGTATGGACTTTGATGGAGTTGCTCGATGATCGGCAAGCCATGTTATATAAATGGATCTTCAAGAGGAAGACGATGCCGATAGTAGTGTTACTATCTACAAAGCTCGACTTGTCGCAAAAGGTTTTCGACAAGTTCAAGGTGTTGACTACAATGAGATTTTCTCAATCAGAAGCGATGCTTAAGTCTGTCCGAATCATGTTAGCAATTGCCACATTTTATGAAATCTGGCAAATGGATGTCAAAACTACATTCTTTAATGGATTTATTAAAGAAGAGTTGTATATGATGCAACCAGAAGGTTTTGTCAATCCTAAAGGAGCTAACAAATGTGCAAGCTCCAATGATCCATCTATGGACTGCAAGCATCTCGAGTTGGAATAAACGCTTGATAGTGTGATCAAAGCATATGGTTTTATATGACTTTTGGAGAAGCCTCAGATTTACAAGAAAGTGAGTGGGAGCACTACAACATTTCTCGATAAGTATATGTGAATGACATATTGTTGATCGGAAATAATGTAGAATTATTCTCGCAAAGCATAAAGGAGTATTTGAAAGGAGTTTTTCAAAGAAAGACCTCGTGAAGCTGTTACATATTGAGCATCAAGATCTATAGAGATAGATCAAGACGCTTGATAAGTTTTTTCAATAAATACATACCTTGTCAAGATTTTGAAGTAGTTCAAAATGGAACAATCAAAGAAAAGTTCTTGCCTGTGTTGCAAAGGTGTGAAATTGAGTAAGACTCAAATCCCACCACGGCAGTAAAATAGAAAAGAGAATGAAAGTCATTCCCTATGCCTCACCATAGGTTCTATAAAGTATGCTATGCTATGTACTGCATCTATTGTATACCTTGCTCAATTTGGCAAGGAGTACAATAGTGATCTAGGAGTAGATCATCGGACATTGGTCAAGAACATCCTTAGTGAGGACTAAGGAAATATTTCTCGATTATGGAGGTGATAAAAGAGCCCGTCAGAAAGAGTTACATCGATGCAAGTTTTTACACTGATCCAGATGACTCTAAGTCTCAACTGATACATATTGAAAGTGGAGCAATTAGCTAGAGTAGCTCCGCAAGAGCATTGTAGACATAGAATATTTGTAAAATAGATACGGCTCAATGTGATGACCTGCTGACTAAGCTTCTCTCACGAGCAAAACATGATCATACCTTAGTACTCTTGGGTGTTAATCACATAGCGATGTGAACTAGATTATTGACTCTAGTAAACCCTTTGGGTGTTGGTCACATGACGATGTGAACTATGGGTATTAATCACATACAGATGTGAATATTAGTGTTGAATCACATGATGATGTGAACTAGATTATTGACTCTAGTGCAAGTGGAGATCAAGGAAATATGCCCTAGAGGCAATAATAAAGTTATTATTTATTTCTTATTTCATGATAAATGTTTATTATTCATGCTAGAATTGTATTAACCGAAACATAATACATGTGTGAATATATAGACAAACAGATGTCACTAGTATGCCTCTATTTGACTAGCTTGTTAATCAAAGATGGTTATGTTTCCTAACCATGAACAAGGAGTTGTTATTTGATTAACAAGGTCACATCATTAGTTGAATGATCTGATTGACATGACCCATTCCGTTAGCTTAACACTTGATCGCTTAGTATGTTAATGCTTTCTTCATGACCCATACATGTTCCTATAACTATGAGATTATGCAACCCTGCTTACCGGAGGAACACTTTGGTACTACCAAACGTCACAACGAATCGGGTGATTATAAAGGAGTACTACAGTGTCTCCAAAGGTACTTGTTGGGTTGGCGATTTCGAGATTAGGTTTTGTCATCCGATTGTCGGAGAGGTATCTCTGGCCTTCTCGGTAATGCACATCACTTAAGCCTTGTAAGCATTACAACTAATGAGTTAGTTGTGAGATGATGTATTACGGAACGAGTAAAGAGATTTACCGGTAACGAGATTGAACTAGGTATTGATACCGACGATCGAATCTCGTAAGTAACATACCGATGACAAAGGGAACAACGATGTCGTTATGCGGTTTGACCGATAAAGATCTTCAGAGAATATGTAGGAACCAATATGGGCATCCAGGTTCCGCTTATTGGTTATTGACCGAGAATGGTTCTAGGTCATGTCTACATAGTTCTCGAACCCGTAGGGTCCGCACGCTAACGCTTCGGCGATGCTCATAATGAGTTTATAAGTATTGATGCACCAAGGTTGTTCGAGTCCCGGATGTGATCACGGACATGACGAGGAGTCTCAAATGGTCGAGACATAAAGATTGATATATTGAAGCCTATATTTGACATCGGAAGTGTTCCGGTGAAATCGGATTTTACCGAGTACCGGAGGTTACCGAACCCCCGGAAGTCTATGGGCCTTAATGGGCCATGGGAGAAGAGGAAGGCAGGCCAGGGCTGCGCGCCTCCCCCCTAGTCCGAATAGGACAAGGAAGGGGGGGCGCCTTCCCTTCTCCCTCCTCCAATCCTAGTCCAACTAGGAGAGGGGAGTCCTACTCCTGGGAGTAGGACTCTCCTTGCGCGCCCCTAGGGCCGCCACCTCCCCTTGGCTCCTTTATATACGGGGCAGGGGCACCCCAAGACACAAGTTGATCTACGGATCTTCCTTAGCCGCAGCGGTGCCCCTTCCACCATATTCCACTTCGTCATATCGTCATGAGCTTAGGCGAAGCCCTCGCGCCGAGAAGTCATATCGTCATGAGCTTAGGCGGCCTCGCGCCGGTGGAGCATCAACATCGCTACCACGCCGTCAGGTTGACGGAACTCATCCCCGACACTTTGCTGGATCGGAGTCCGGGATCGCCATCGAGCTGAACGGCAGTAACTCTCGGAGGTGCCGACGCTCGGTGCTTGGATCGGTCGGATCGTGAAGACGCACGACTACATCAACCGCGTTGTTATAACGCCCGCCGGGTTCACGAGGGTACGTGGACGGACACTCTCCCTCTCGCTGCTATGCCATCACCATGGTCTTGCGTGATCGTGAGGAAATTTTTGAAATTACTACGCTCCCCAACAGTCGAGACGAGACCTGCCCAGCAGAGGCTCCTCCTCTTCCTCCGCTGACGGGCGGCCTCATTGCTGGCCAAGACCGAACTTCGCCGCTTTGCTGCTTCAGCCTCGCCCGCTCTGACTTCACACCGCTTCGGCTGGCATACACCGCGCTGTTTCTTCCTTCCTCGCTGACCCGACTGCCCGGCCATCGTGATGGTCTCTTCCTCCTCCGACGGCGATTTCCGAAGGCTTTAGCGGCGCTTCGAGCCCTCGCTCTCTGTCGGCGCTTCTTCACTGAAGCTCTTCGTTAAGGCAAGGCTGCCCGCCGGTTCACTACCGTTGCCGCTTCGATTTCGCTGGCGCTGGCTGCTGCGGCTGCCGCCTCAGGTTTTCGGGCGCCTCGATCGATCTCGATCCGCCTCGAACGAGTTTCCTCCGCCAAGCATCGCTCAGAATCAAGACGCCAGCTAGGCTCTTAAGTTACTCTACGGGGCCCCACCCTCAAAACAAAAAGAACGCTTTTAATTTAAAAATGTAATAAAAATGAAATAAAAATGAATTAAAACTAATTAACTAAATAATTAATTAATTAATTAATTAAGTAATTAATTAATCTAATTAATTTCGATTAATTAACCTTAATCATTAATTAACTTAATTAAGTAAAGTTAATTAAATCTCATTAGGTTAATTTGTCATTAGTGAATGACATGCGGACCCACTGTCAGGTCGACTCTACCAAACCTCGCTGACCGATGATCGCCAAGATGACATCATGGCCGTCAAATATAAATGCATTTTTCAAATTAATTAAAATAATTAATTAAATTCCAAAATTAATAAAATCTTTTAAAATCATATCTTTAATCCCAGAATCCGATTAAAATATTTTCAACATGAAAGTTGCTCGTAATCTATTTGACTAATCCGGATACGCAGCCCTGCTCGGCCCACCACACATCTCTAACCTATCGAACTCGCAGAAACTTTCTCTCCTGCTCATCTCTGTCTGACAGACGTTCTAACCGGAAAACTTCCTTGATGTTTTCCCCCTAACCTCCTCTTACTACGTGCTAGGGCACGCTTAGCATCGCTTCTGGCATGTCATGCATCGTTATGCATCTGCTATCAAGTATTCATTGTTTTCCCCTCTTCTCTCCTAGAGACTACGAGACCGACGCAGCACTGGCCGGGCCTCGACTATTTGTCGAGCCGATTCTCTCTTGCCGAAAGCAAACCAGCAAGCCCCCCCTTGATCACCAGATATCGCTTACTCTTATCTACACCGCCTGTATTAGAGTAGCATAGCATGTTACTGCTTTGGATACTCCTATACTGCGTGATAGCCTCGCCCTTGTAACTTCAAGCAGTTACCTTACTCGCAATCCTATATGCTTAGTATAGGATGCTAGTACTTTCATCCGTGGGCCCTACTTTTCCGTCTGGCTCCCGATATTATTATCGGGCCGTGATCACCGGAGTTGATCACGGGTATATACTATATACTTATACATGATACATGCGAGACTAAAGTCGGGTCATTGATGGAGCACCCAAGAAAGTGGATCTTTGTATGAGCGGAGCTTGTATGTTGAGACCGCTTAGGAGAGAGGTGGCCTGCCTCTGCTCATGCTCATGCATATTTAACACGCTTAACGAGGTCTTGGTATTTGATCTCGGGTTGGCTTACGAAGTATACGCACTCAACCATCTACGCTGGAGTAGTTATGGGTATCCCGACGTCGTGGTATCACAAGCACTTCGTACATCACGTCGCGAGCGCCAAGGCTACGGATTGGACCGAACGCCTCGATGGCTAGGTCTTTCCCCGCCACAGACGAACGTGCAGTGTGTGTGCTCAGTGGCGATGGGCCTGCACTTCTGCGCTGCTTAGGTTTAGACCTGCTGTTGGCCTCACAGTGCTCTAGGTGGGGTGCGAGCGACAAGTTGATCTTTACGCGTCGGCATGACCTGTGAAAGTGTGTCCCGCCAAATGGGATCAAGTGTGTTGGTAAGATGGTGCACCCTCGCAGGAAGTTAATCTATTCGGATAGCCGTGATCTTCGGTAATGTGACGATTTGGAGTTGTACCTTGAGCTTATGACAACTAGAACCGGATACTTGATAAAACACACCTTCCAAGTGCTGACATACAACCTGGGTCGCTTCCTCGCAGTGGTTATGAGTGGTGGGATTGCTTGCAGGATTATTGCTATATGATGTTACTTGAGGACTTCCGTTGTCCTCTTTCTCGTCTGCAGGCAAGAGTGTGTCCGTGGTTTAGTCTTCAAGTAAGACTAGCTATCCCTTCTTATTCGGGCATTCTCAGCTCAGCCCACCGACATGGTTTTTACACATATATCCATGCATATGTAGTGTAGTTCTTGTTTAGTAGTACTTTGATGAGTAATCACTGCTGCCTTGTTCCCCTTTCCCTATCTCTACTGATTGCTGCAATCGCATCGATGGAGCCCAGAGCCGCACGCCATGACTATGACGCATTCACTACTCCTGGAGGCGCTTACTACTACGCAGTTCCTACCGACGCATTTACCTGTGGAGGACCTAGGAGGATCCTGTGTGAGGCCTGCTCTCTTTCGATCCTCAGATCCTCAGCTTGTGCTAGCCATCTTATGGCAACCTTGTTTAACTTATGTCTCAGATCAGATATTGTTGCTTCCACGACTCGCCTTATGATCGAAAGCACTTGTATTCGAGCCCTCGAGGGCCCTCGGCTTGTATTATGATGCTTGTATGACTTATTTTATTTGTAGAGTTGTGTTGTGATATCTTCCCGTGAGTCCTTGATCTTGATCGTACACATTTGCGTGCATGATTAGTGTACGATTGAATCGAGGGCGTCACAATTCATTGAGATTCAAAAAGGGCAAAGGGGAAAGTTTGGGAAAGTCATTTCATTCCCTCTCATTCAACTTTCAAAAGTTTCAAATTCCACTCAATTTCACTCAATCAATCAAACAAACAATCAGACAACAAGCATAGTTATTTATCTATTATAACATTCCAAAATTTAGAATTTTCAATGCTATAAACCCTACCATTACTTAAATGAATCTCGGCCCTAGATTCAAGGCTAGCAAGAAAGGGTTAGGGTTGGGGGTCTTCTAGTAAATGTTTTGGTCGAAGGTCAGGTGCTACCACACTTAAAAACAAGGTTACGGTTCCAATAAACTAGATTTCCTCCGGAGTGCCGAAATATATGTCTCTTCACATATCTTACAATAGCTCCTTCATTCACGCTTCTTCTCGTAAGCATAGAGTTTACCTCAAAATCTTCCTGGTTCTTCAAAGTTGAAGTTCGCTCAAGACGGATCTTCTTAATCGATAGGTCCTGTGTCCATCCTAGACAACTATTGAAATACTCATGGTGGTCTACAATTAATGGTTTCGCAGAAAAAAGGCCTTGGCTTATTTCTCACCGCTTAATTTTATTATTGGCAAATTCGCTCGTCTAAAAGGGTTCCATCGTCCTACCATTCTATGGTTTTATGGCTTATCGCTACGATAATTCTTCTAAGGTTTTCAGGCTTCTGATTTTCCATCAACATATGATAGTTCATGATAGAAGTCTCCTAGCATGGGGCCAATCCATCCCTGCATTTTGAATCATTACCACATAATGTAAACAGGAATCACGATTCTAACACTTGGGCATACTCACAAGCATTGCAGAATTCTTCTTGTTCTCGAACCGGGTTCGAGTAAATCCATGGTTTTAGTCGAACAAGACATCTATCTATCCTCTTCACAATCTTCGGTTTTCGTGATCCTCCAAAAATGTCGTGATGTTTAAACTCGGAGTTTTCTTCCTAAATATGTTCCTACAAGAAGAGTGTGCTTGCTTCTTATTAACTCCTCGGCCTGTGGGTTATGGCCCACTTCAACTCTTTGTACAAGTTTAATTCATCCTTCCTAGGATTCCATATTACATCTCCTCAGAACCAATAGTACTTCTTCCTTCATACCCTTGTGGTGACGATCATACAAAACTCCAACTTATTTTGTCCAAACCTTCCTTCTATGGACCGTCATGAATAACACATTTCTTTCTTCATTGATCATGTGGCTTTACTTGAGTACTCCACACCAAAGAAGAATGCACTAGTTTATCCATAAATCTCATTATTTTCATATCAATCTTTTATTACATCCTTAACCATTTTTCGTGAATCCAAATTCCAAAAGTTTATTACAAATGCCGCCACCCACATGGTTCTAAGTATGGTGGATATTACTTCCAACTTTATTTATTTATCTTCCTCGAGGATTCTTTAGTCCCCGCTGGAATTGTGCGATATGCGCCTTTGAAGTCTTCAATCTTCTCGTTTATCGTGGTGGCCTTGAGCTTCACCTCCATCATCTCTCGCATGCACTTCGCTTAGGTATTCCCGAGTATAACGGAGTTTTGCTTCAAGTATTTCTCCGATCTCAGCGATGACTTCCATGGCTGCTTCAATAACAAAGCATCGAAGAAAGTTGTTTGTGGCACACGTGAGATGAAAAGTACTGCCCCATCATCTTTGGGCAAACTTTTTCAAACGGTGGAGGTGTACTCCACATACCAAAGTTCCACCCCTTTTGCATGAAAGGTAGCCTTTGTAGACCGATCTCCTTCAAGGTGAATATGCTTCATCATGTCCTTCAGATCTTCTGTAATCATGATCACTTGTCGTATCATGATCGCTTCCGGCCTTTAAGGAAAGACTCAGGCGGGTCGCCATCCGCAAAAATGGTGCTCGTGGATAAGGTACATATCTCCTGGGTACACATTCATATCATCCAAACAAAACTTCAAACTCAATTTCCAACATCCAGCTTATGCATCACAACTCACTTTCTTCCATGTTCATCCGTATTATTAATTTCAAGACAAATGTGACAACTCCTTAAAGCCTCTTCAAAGATATGACATTACAACATAATTCAACTCATCGAACTCATAAACATGAAATTGCTTTCTATTACTCCCTGCTTCCAATATCGTAATTCCAACTACTTAACTCCAAATTTTCATCTTGTTGGGACATTTAGTAGCATAATGTCCTGCTTCCATGCCGCAAAACAAAAGACTTCCGACATGTCTTAGGGCTTCTTTGTGATTATGTAGGCTCCTTGGATTCTTGGCTTTTTTCTCGAACATTTACTAGCTGAATGACCTAACTCCTGTACCCGAATAAGTGATATGACTCAAGTCCTCCTCGCATGAAATTGTGTTGTTCTCGGGGTTGCCTTCTCTTCTCTTCCTAGATTTCTCTCAGAATGATCAGTGGTTTCTATTTCCGAGGGTCAAACTTCACTTCATTGTTTGGAAATATCCTGTATACTCTTTTCTTCCCTTGGGGCAACATCAAAAATGTCCTTCTTCTCCACATGAATAGCAGCATTGGAGTAAAATCTGGAGGCCTTCTCCATCGTGGTCTTCAACACATTCCTTCATCATGTGTTCTTTCATAACTTCTGAGGGCTTCTTTCATTCCTTCTTCCTCGCCTCCTGAATAGTTTGTTGCACCATGGGGTAAATGTGACACCTAGCGGGTAGTAGGGTGGTTCCTTCACAAAA